>NW_027019365.1:5470912-5692391 GCF_013076305.1 Rhopilema esculentum | reverse complement strand
AAATCAGGGGTGGTGCTAGAGGCAAAGATTTAAGACTAAAACGCTTACATTCTATAAAGCAAGTGATGAAAAATATATGCGAATGCCAGTAGAAAAATACGAATAATAATGGACACATCCACACATGTTTGGGGCATGCTCACCTTCAAAACAATTGACGTAACAAGATAGGCTGTCTTTAAGTGTTTTTACATATTTAGAATGGCGAATAATGTAATTAAATTAAATCAGTAGCTGAATATCATGGACGGAAATTTGGCATAACAGACGCTTATAATACCAGATGATTGAAAGCTAATCTTCGTTTTTTGTTAGTAGTGCAGAACAAAAATTATACAGTATGTAAATTTTTGTCTGAAAGATGCTTTTTAGCCCTTTTACAAGGTATAATTTCAAAAATTTTCTTCACGTCGGACCCAACCATGGTGGGTCCTCCTACCTCACTAAACTTGATTCTTAGCCCCACTGGGCTAAATTTCGTTGCACTGTCTACATCATGTACCCTACCTCCCCCCTAATTAGCTGTTTATTAGCTAGTATTTCGCAAACCAACCTTAAAAAAAGTGAATATAAAAGAAACAATTTACGCTCAAGTAGAGAAATAGATATTCCATAAGCAATGAAGTTTCAAGTTTGTTTTTATTGCTTAGAAGTTTGTCCTTGGTAAAGACCAGTGTACACTGGTAAAGCTTTCACTAGTAACCTATAGACAAACCGTTGCTACGAGGTCTGCAGGGCATCACTCAGTTTTGCAGGGCAGAAACCCTTTTCACCCCCCCAAACCTATTGGCCAAGTTACGCCCCTGTCAGACTCACATGTTTAAGCTCCATAAAAACTTAGGTATGCCCACATAAAGTGTAGCTCCCTTGCTTAGCATTCTTATAGAAGAAATGAAAAAGAATTTTAGAGTGTGGCAGGACCTTTTGTAAAGCAGTCCTCTTGACAGATGGAGCTACTTGTAGAAATAATGGGAAAACGTGGCATAATTTATTATGTTCAAAGAGTAATGCCGGCGTTGGGCAACTCATTTCCAGGTGTTGATTCGTAAACTCGTTAATTGTACCCCTTTTTATGACTTGATTCATTGCTAATTACCATGTAATTCTTTAAGTGTTTCTATTTAAATGGGATCGTTTCTATTTCCATTTCATTTCCAAGGTCGTTAGGATACTTTCCCCTTTGCCTTGTTTGTTTCTCGTGTCGTGCTCGTGGCTTGAGTAGATTTACGTTGTGAAACTTTTTCTAGAGTTTTTTAACTTTAATCAATCCAGACTTAATGAAGAATAAGTAGTGTTTACAGCGAGTTCAGATATCTTTCGTGCAAACCTTCTTCATGCAGGATTGTCTCATGTCGCACGTAGGCTACGTAAGTGACAAAACAGAGGCAGTTTCTTAAAATTTTTCCTACCTTAAGCTTAAAAATTAGTTGAAGATTAAAATTCCAGAAAAAGGTGATTAGAATTTTTTATTAGCGATATTTCGTTTAAAAAGTTTGCAGCATATAAGAAGTACACGACTTTTTCATTAAAAATTCTGAGTACTGAAAGCTCTTAAATTTATGTACGAGTTGAATTTTTGGGTGGCGGTAGATAATCAAAATAGTGCAGCAAATTATCCTATCTTATCAATGTCCTATCAAGAGATAATAGCTTGACAATTAGCCCATAGCATTGCATTAAAAAAACTGGCATCAGTTTTTTCCCTGAAAAATATAGGAAATCTTTCTTACCATTGTTTGCTAGAACTGGGCGTTTTCTGTCCGCTCGGCCGTTCATTGTAAAGGTTTATTACAAAAAACATGTGTAAGAAAAAATTAAACTTTTTGCGACAACAAAAAGCAGTTCCCGAATCACTTGGCCTTGCACAGCCTAGAAGGCCCTTATTGATCTTATTGATAAGGCCCTTATCGATAACAATACTCGTAGTATTGACAAGTTTTTACCCTGTATAAATATTCCTTTTATTATTATTATTATTATTATTATTATAACAATTATCAAAGAGGATGAAGTTCCATAACTGCCACGCCCCCGAGCATCAAAGTAAAGGGGTTATAGACAAAAAAGAGCTTGCTTACAAATTGCAATTATAAACAATTTATCTTACTAAAAATTGTGGGGGCAATATGCCCAGGCCCTATTGCTTAGCCTGTGATAAAATGTTATGTTTTTTCAGGTGTTTCGTTTACCGTTTCTGTGAACCCCACGCCCTTTTACCCTTGATTTTAAAAAGTCTTTGGAATAGCGTTAGGCTATGCAAGGCCCCCGCCATGAATTTCAAAGTGGGGGGAGCCAAGGCTAAAAATGTAGGGGGTCAAGGCTTCTTACCACTTTTATTGCAGTTTTAAAACTACTTGCTTCGCAAAAAAGTGGGGGGCCATGGCCACCCCCTCCCCCCTCAGTGGCATGGGCCCTGCTATGAGATATCTGGTTCCCTCTTTTTATACTTCAATATTGAGTGAGGAGGGGTACATTGAAACAGCTCGCATCGCATTAGATTATTTTGCAAATGTTCGTTTGAAACTGAAACGTCGCTGTACAAAGAAATTCAATTGGACTCTCTTGCCCTCTTGGAGGTCTTACGTGATTTGTGTATTGCAATGAGCACTTTAAGTTTTAAAACAGTAGTTTTAAATGCATGCAAAAGGATGAACATCTCGCTGTTGCAGTGGAGTCAGCAACGCTGTAATTTATTGAATATTGAACTTGGGCCAGGGGCGGGAAGTTTGTAATGCAAATGTACAAGATTACTTGTGTACAGCAGAAGCCCTTTGGCCTACTTGAAATTTTTCCCAAGTCTAAGCCCAGCGGGGATGCGATATCACTTGCAATATAAGCAATTAAGCCGGGAAATAACGGAATAGTTCTCGAGATAATTGGGATTCCAAACTCTTCGTAATTTCGACCAAATTTCCATACTAGCGGCGTGTTTTTCCTCTGAACGTCAGACGGTGCCGATTATAGGAGCTTTCGGATGGCAAAATTACTGGCGATTGTTTACATACCCAAGAGGCGGTGCGTCGAGCGGCGGAACTGATTGCCTGCGGAAAGCGATCGATTACAAATTCCTTGAGGAGGGTCATCATTAAGACAAACAATCTGGATGGTTTACAAACAAACAATACGCATAAATCGCTTTTGAAATGCCCGGCTCAGTTTTCATCCATTATGATTGGAGTTGTTTAAAAGCGCTTGATCATCGTGTTGTTCAGATATTTACTGCAAATTTGTATATGGCGGATATCTTACTTTTTAGCGTTCAGCACACCCAACTGTGATCACGCGGTGCTGATCAAAGAGACATCGTTATCCCGTCACATCAGCTATCTATTAACTGTCAATTCGCTTCTGTCAACACTTCAAAGGCCTTACAAATCAATCATTTGCATCGCAGGCTCAATTCATTTTGAATCGAGGTACAGTACAGAGCTTGGCCTCAACTCTACAACGATGAAATACCTCTTAGTGGCTTTCATTATTTTGACGAATTTATCAGTAAGAGCTGTGAGCCACTGGTGGTGAGTAAGAACTTTATTTAGCAAATTACCTGTTTTATTTTTCCTCCAATAAACCAGATGAAAAGTTGCTTTAACAGACATGATTTATTTCTATCCATTTCCACGATACAAGCAAATGTTTGATGTGTCTTTTGAATTTGTGATAGGATGTCTGTCTTTTGTCTTCCCTTATACAAGAGAACGGAAAAAGCAATCATTTAACGGACCTGAATTGCTCAGTGTGGGTGTCACAAATAAACTTACGGTATCAATTCTCTAATAGGAAAATCCCACAGACAAAAAGTTTACTTGCAACTGGCTGTTTACTTGTTAACAAATATTGGTATTTAACTCATTGTGAAGACTTTTGAATGCACAGCAGCCTTGTTTTCTATCAATTTAAAATTCAGCACATGAAGTTTTGCAAAATCTAGAACCTTACGAAGAAGGAATGTTTCTGTCTTTGCAGTATTTTTGTGACGATAAAAGAATGATAAATCGATATTTGTATTTTACCAATCTCTCTTTATCAGCCATTTTATTTTTATTTGAAAAATTTGTCGAAAATTTTTCTGGAAGCCTGCACCCATTTGCTTACAAAAGAAAGGGGCACAGAACACAAAATTCTACATACTATTTCTAAAATTTAGAGGCATCTACCCTCTGTTAGAAATGGGATAGCAATCTCTTGAATCTTGACCAATCCCCACCTATGGCTATACTGCTAATAAAGCACGAAAACATGGAGGTTTAAAAACCCTTAATAAGACTTCAAGTTTGCAGACAGCATGGTGTGGAAGCAATTCAGAAAGCGTTTCGTTGTAATGTCCCACCCACTATCTCTCGTTGTAATTTATGGCTGAAGACATAGCCAGTTGCTTGTCAGTCACCACATGGTCTGGACTGGCTAGTTCTTTACGATCCCTCTTTGAATACAATGTGCTCACTGATTGACTACTACAAAGATTCGAAAATAGGTCCATAGAGATTTTTAGGGCAAAATATTTCGTGTAATAAAACGATTTTGTTGGCTTGCTTTTGCTTGTTGGACAAGTCCTCTTTTTAGGGCCATCTCTCATCTTTCAACTTTTCGCGTTTCTTTTTCAACTTTTTCATTTGTCATGCAGACGTTCTGCTGATTTTTTTATCTTATCAGTGTCTGTAAACTCAAAATAGACATATCGAAAGCATGGAAATAATCACAAGTAATTGCCTTATCTAGCAATCTCTTATTTGTGTCATTTTCAAGATTTGACCAATTAACGAGTAAGATTTATCACCAATAGGAAAGAGCTAACATTTTCAGAACTACAAATTTATTGAAATGACCGTATTTCCTGCCCTTCTTTTCTTCCTCCTTTCCAGACACGCATTGATATTGATCAAGGTCTTTACTTCATGAGTGCATTATTCTCGCTTAAAAGGGTGACCAAATAGCAATATTTGTATCTGCCTCTATTATAAAGAGCTCAAATCAAAGAAATCAAAGTTAAAGGTCAACAATGGAGGTACCCCAAGTCAATCTCTGGTTATTGCTCCAAAATTTTTACTTTGGCAGTTTACTGACTCAAATGCTTCAAAGTAAACGGGGAAGTGATAGGATAATGGCACCTAATGTGCTAACCCCACCCCCATATGATCCGGTACTGTAGTAAAACTCCAATTTTGGTTAAGTTGGCAAATGAGAAAAAACAACTTTATGAAATTTTCTGAATTCAATAGACGAGGGAAATTCTCTCTGCCTCTATGTTCTTTTCTGAATAACAATTAGACTATCCCAAATTTCACAGTTATTTACCAGAGAAAGTTGGGTGCTTCCCCTACCCCCAAACTGATTGTCTATTTTGCTAACAATCTTCATCTCAACCGGTTTTCGATACCAAATTTTTTTGTAAAAGCCATAGTTCAACTTCATAAGCCAGTTCTGCGAGCTTCTCTTGCCAGAGAATTTAAGTTAAATTCCCAAAACACAACTGATTTCGTCTTAAAATATCCGTCTCTGTTTAACGAATGCTGGCGAGACTTCTTCTGATCTCCGGAAGATCATCGCAAGGAAAACCGAGATAAATCAGATTAGAAACTCTTCGAAAACATTTTGCTCTAAGAAGCAATATACTGTTATCGATAAATTTTCTGTCAAAAGTTCTGTCTTTGTTGGACCAACTGTGTTTTATCAAGAAAAAGTGATGGTCTGGGGATCTAGGATCACATGGGATGTCATCAACGTGCTTGAATTGACCAAACCTACGAACGCCGCATTTTTTTAGAGAATTCGAAAGTATCAGAAAAGAATTTACTCTTATACTAGACTTTATACTACACATTTTCTCTTATTTTTTGTATTTTTGGCCACAAGGCAATTCCTAAGTTTATTCGTTTGATGTGGAACCAAGAATTGGCTTTCCGTACTGACGTAGGTGCCAAAGTAAGTCAACGATGTAAGATGAATCATACTTCTAGTTTTAAACGATGGCTGGTTCTTCATGGAGGGGCTGCCCTTATGATTCTCTGTATCTGACACAGGATGTTTAAGGTGACCACATTGTACATCATAAAAGAAACTCCCGTCTAAACTCTTGTACCTCTTGGATTATCAAGGATTCAAATCCTTTATTGGTATCACTTTCTTCTTTTTTCCTAAAACTTTAATTTGAATAAAGGTAACAATAATCTTAGCTCAACAAAAGCCCTAACCATGACATCTATCGAGTTGATATTGTTTATCTTCTGTTCATGTCTTACAAACCTTATTTTCACGTCGAGTGAATGATACAGTTGTAAAATTTATGAATATCTCGGTTGCTTTCTTCTTTTACAACTGCACCACGTTTTTCATGATTTAAAGGGCTTTGTCAATCTAATTATCTACCAGAAACTTTAGAAAGTGGTTTTCATTTGACGTCGTTTATAATGATGACGATCGATTTGTATTTGACATGATATAATGAGTGATTCAGAGTTAACCAAGAGTTTCACTTTGGGCCTAAATCTGTATCCAATGTTTACAAGCCACAGACCAGAGAGCTCGTTTTTAATGGAGATAGATAATCACAGTTTTTGTGAAATGTTCATGTGGCTACAGAGTGTTTCTGTTCATGTTGAAATATTTTACCAGTTTCTTCATTTTTCTCATGGTATCGTATCTAGCATTGAAATGACCTTATGAGTCACTACACGATCCTCTAGGTGCCTTTGTTTGGATATATGTTACATGAAGGGACACATTACTGATCTAAAGGACCAGTTCCCTCATGATATTGTATTTATTGTTTAAATTTAAAAATCAATAAATATAAAGAAACTGTTTTGGTTTTAATGTTCAATTAGCCAGTTTAGATATTCGGCATTTTCAGGGAAAATAATGACGTGTCTGAATGTTCTACTCTGCTAAGGACCTTATTTTCTAATGGAAACTACAATTACAAATCTCACTATTACAAGGTAATTTGCAATTGGCTAGCCTAGGTTTACAAAATAAAAATAGATAACAAGCGTAATTCACAAATGGTTATGTATGTAATTAAAAGGGGAGTAGTTCAGGGTTAGTCCAAGCTTTGTTCTTACAGTAAAAGATGTAGTAGATGGTACGAATGGATATCATAGAAAGCTTAGAAATGAGATATCGTCTGTGTCGATCGTCGATGGAAAGAGAGCCACACATTTCAAGGAATGAGCGGCATGAGTCGCTGAAGATGCCAAGAGAGCTGATGGAGAGTTTTACAAAAATGGCAGATTTGAAACTTTGTCTTAGGTCTGAGACAAGGCGAGCATATTTTAAACGTTTCCTAATAATAATAATAATAATAATGATAATAATACTGATAATAATGTCGAATTCGTTTCATTTTAGGCTTCTGAGCTCCCAGGTATTCTCCGTTGGCTCAAAAATTGGCTGTAACAATATAGCTGGCCTCGTCAAAAGCCAGAGGGCAATCTGTTCCCGCTATCCAAAGCTTATGCTTAAAGTTGGTGTTGGCGCATCGAACGCACTCAAGGAGTGTCAGAGACAGTTTGCGTATAGACGGTGGAATTGTTCAGTATCCGATGGAACATCGCCTATTCTTGGCAAGCTCATGAGCAAAGGTATGTGCGAGTATTTAAGTTCATTCACCGCTTCGATTGAAGTTTAGAAGGGAATATTATTAACGAAAGCAAAGATGCTCTCCTTTAAATATCACTGATTACAGTTAGCATGTAGGTTGACTGAATGACAGAGTAACTGAATGCTGTTGCTACGTAGGCCATGAGTAGTAGCGAGTGCTTGACCGGTAGAGAATCATAAAACCATTGGAGAAATGGACGCAACTCTAGCTACCTAGGGAGAAAGCTCGGCTTCCCGACTTCAGATAATAACAGATTATTTGCCATTCTATATAAATTACAGTTGAAACTTCTAATTAATGAGCTTTAGAAATTGAAAATTTCTTTCCACGGCCGACAATGAGGACTGACCCCTATTGCCCCCCTCTTTGGACTCTGAGAGAAGTGTCCACTGAACCAAGTACGTCTCTTTAAGAGACTTTAAACTCACCTTTTTGAATTATTCAAAGAGCGCCTTTATAGTAAAGGTTGCCACTCTTCCTGTACCTACAATCTCTGCCACAATGCCTGAAACAAGTCCTTGAACACTCATGTCCTTTTTTCAAGGGCAGATTAAGCCATCACCATCTCCCCCTGGGAATAAGGTTGGTTTGCTATAAAATGACGTAAGAGATTATGGAGTGTGTTCTTCTTGTGACTTTTATGATATTTATATTTGTCTAAACTATCAAAATTCTTCTGATGGGAAGTTGAGTTGAAATAGAAGTGTTTGGAAAATTGATAAGCACAACACAAATGTGCTTGGTGCAATGTTCCTCTAGCGAACAATTCGGCAATTCCCAACTGCACGTACAGAGTATTGTGTGATTGTCTTTGAGATTTTAATTAAAACTGCCAGTTTAGAAACACGTTTCTCGCAGGTGTCAGTAATAGCAGAGACACGCTGATAAACTATAGCATCGATTTCTGATACAAAGTTAATGTTCTGATAGCGGTTGCATCAAGAAAATTAGGCTGTGTAAACTCGCAAAATAATATATGACCTTCCATAATTAATCTTCTACATCTGTCTTCCAGGAATTCTGATGAATCTTTAGAATATCCAAAAAAATCATTATGTCGAAGTTAACTGGCACACGAAATTCGTTATCTTACAATTATTGACATGCATACTTCATAAAAATGATTGATTACCCAATTTATATATGGTTTGCAGTTAATTATCAAAATTGGCATCCAAAATTTTTTAGCATTTAAGATTGCTATCTTTGAGGCTCAGCTTTCAAAAGGGACGAAGAAAGCAGAAATCTTCCCTGTTTGTATATATGGTCTGTGTCCTAAACGATACTTGAAAACACAGTCTTAAAACATAACATGCAAACACGATGTAATTTTTGTTTGTTGTTACAGCAAATATTAGATTGACTGATAAAATGTATCTGGCGTTAAAAGGCTATGCAAACAATTCTTTTGCTTGTGAAATCAGGTTTATTCTTCTTGCGAAGGATTAAAGAATGCGTTGTAGTTTTATACATCTATACGTTGTCTCAGGAGCTGAAAATTTTGTTAACTTGATGCCGCGGATAACAAACTATGGGTTCCCGTAAAAGCACTGGTGTCAGTACAGTGACCAATTATTAATCCACCATGATATATTTTGAATTTTTGCAAATATAACAACATTTTCTATGAATTATGGGTTAATCCCTGTTTGTGCTGTGGGCAGTTGTTAAGCAAGGGACCTTTAATAATGTTCAGAACTAGTGTTCTTTTTTTGGAATTTCAAACCTCGTTTGTGGAAGCGGTAACCTTGTAATTCTTCTGCATTCGATGGTGATTGTGTAGCTTCTCCTTCCCGCATAAACAGGATAAATTGAAAGCATGCAGCATTTGACAAAAACAATGACAAAAGCAATTTTGGGTTATTTACCGTTTTTATTCATTTACTAACAACATCTGTGTTATAGTAATAACTTTATGGTGATCGATCATTCTGACACCCTTCTGTCTGGGAATAAAGAATTCATTTTATATACGCAATCATAAGCATTCACATTAGTTGCTGAACTTGTAAACAGGCACATTGAGCTATACCTAGGTCTTACTTGGTAAGCATTTAAGCATATTTTATAAAACGAAACAGTCATTGATATTCTGGACTCTGGTTTCTGATAGTGGTTTGATGATGACGTGGACAATGAGGGCGCCAGTTACTGCAGTGTAAGCGCTGTTTTCTGAGGCCAGAGTAATGACACCCTTTTGCCTAGTTTCAGTGCTTTATGATAAGACGAATTTATGATTTACCCCTACCAATCAATTTCTAGAAAGAGTATGTAGACAACATTTTGGCAAAATAAGGGAGGGGGTAATACCCCAATACCCCCTCCCCCGTGGGATACCCGAAAAACTATGCCTATCTCTGAGCATTTTACAAGACAACTTTGACTTTAAACCTTTCGTTTAATTCTAGATCCCCCTTTCCAAGAAAATTCATTTTGCACGCATTTGTTTAGCTGAGAAACCCCGCGTATGCCCG
Source organism: Rhopilema esculentum (assembly GCF_013076305.1). Next base: position 5,682,317 of record NW_027019365.1, on the reverse strand, counting down.
GGGAAACCTCTCTGGACGAACAGGGATGGATAGGCCATATACCACGATAAACAGGCTCGTCGAAACCGGGGGGTCTGGGGGGCTGGAGCCCCCCGAAAAATGTCAAACTGTAGTATGTTTCCTTTATAACAGTGTACTGAATGAGAAAGAAAACAATGGGCAGCCCCCCCCCCAATATGAATTTCGTTCCGACGGCACTGATAAACGAGGATCTTTTCTAAATTCTCGGCTTGGGGCTCGTGGGTACATGTCTAACATATGGTAGAAATAATTTATCTCTGCTCTTCCTACGGCGGAGACCCAGAAAGAAGCCACAGAACAAGATTGGCTCCGGTCACAGTACTCTTGCTTTAGTGAGAACAGGGAAAAGGATTCGTCGTGTTTGTTGCTGAACCCCACTAAAGCTAAGATTTCCGATTTCGTTGTGATAAAGCCTGTTTCCAATTAACAGAAGCAGCGAAAAACATAAAGCAATGCTTAGTCAGTGTTCAGTATCCAATCACTGTTGGCTATTATCAAATCATGCTATAACCTTCGGGATAATATTAGATTTCTGTTGGATTTCGAGGAGATTTGTTTCATCGCAAAGCATCTAGAAACAAATCCGTCATCAATTGAACTAATTGAAGATGTAATCTTAAATGCTATAAACTATTATTGCAATCTCAGGTATCAGACGCTTCTCCAGCTTAGATAGAAGGCTTCTTAACACCGTTGGGGCCCCACAGGATGTGCCCCGTGCTTTATGGACTTCAATACTCTATTCACAAGATAAACTTTCACCAAGTTGAAATAAAGTTCTTTATTTCATCTAGCTTTCCCTGAGTTGAGGATTAATTTTCAATCAAAAATCTTTAGATCAAGCATCAACATTACAACATCAATCATCGTCATTGTCATCATCATCAACCTTTCCAAACGAAGTAGGCTGATGACGTAATTCCTAATAAAGAGAACCATATGAAATATTTTACAAATGCTTTACTCAAATTGATTGGGAGCGGTAAATGCATTTATTCACAAGACTTGCTAATGTTCTGTAGGCCTTCAAGATCTCGCTAGAAAAAATATTGGGATTACCGCGTGTTTTTTGTTTTCGAACATATTCTGTTCTCATGAAATCACCATGGTAGGTACCAAATGTTTTTCTGCAACAAACAAGCTATATATGCGACTTACGAGTCCCTCCATACACGGACTTCATTGAATAGAAAAAATTAGTTTTAATCTGTTTATGCGCAATTCTAATTATTAATTTTGCGTTGCTAATGCCTAATATCTGTTATGGTCATTGTATTCATTGCGATGTAATTATGCCGATTTCTCATTAGGTTCAATGAATGGTCTTAATTGTAAAGAAATTCCAATAAAAAATTCCCAAAAGTTTTATTGAATCTTTGAAGCTTCCGACTGAAATCGCAATTTTTTCTTTAGATAAATCAACAAGCTTTTGTCTTTGCAATTAGGAAATTGAGTCTTTTCTAAGCATTCAGGTTTATTTCGAGATAATTATAAATGCATTATCGCAACAATAGCTCAGGGCCTCTGGTAAAGGGGGACCGGGGGCCGGAGGGCCTTGGCCCCCCACTTTTTTGCAGAACAATAGAGTTTTTAAAAAAAAATTGGCTTTTGGTGTTAAATTTCTCCTTGCCCCCCCCCCCACTTTCAACCTGTGTCGGAGCCCATGTAGCTTGCTTGTTTTCATACCCGCTACAATGTGAAGGTCAATGGGCATTTCTGTTATTAGTTTAATCATGCTATTGATTGTCTTTCTTTTCACTGACTGTGATCGAAATGCAACGCTAAAGATGGGCAGTGATGGGATGAGATACTATGTAAACCAAGCTCAAAACAAAGAAATTCCACAACCAATTTCTGAAAAATGTCTTGTGACAACAATTTTTCTTTTACTAGCCACTTCAAGTGATAAATGAAATGATAAATAAAGATTTTGAAAATTTAAAAGCGCATAATTTTGACGCGAAGAACAGATGAGAGGCACATGTCCCTGTGATCTCTAACCACTACGTCCTTTTATGAGGGTTTATGCACGTCATGGGTAATTGGGTATCGTGAACAATGCTGCTTTTTGGAGTTAAATAGCTTTTACAATTAATGAAACCAATAGTCAATGTCTACATTATACCCGCAAATTTTTTGTTCAGCTAAGCTGGATTTGCTGTTTCTGCTATTGGAGCATTTCCTTTTTGATTAATATTTTTGAATGATTTATGGTTTGCGATATCTTCGTATCCAGCCAAGGCTCATGAGGCACTTCGAGATTGATTGTGGGAAATTTCTGTTTAGACAGCATGCACCGGTATCAAAATATTGATTTTTTGAGAGGAATAAAATCTATGCTTGAAGTATGTAGAAACATTCACAAAGTTGCAATTAACATGTTATAAAATAAACAGACGAAAAGATATCGTGTAGCAGCGTTAATCGTAATTCTGGAACAAAGCAACACATTGTGCAAGATTAATCATCTACGATGGCAAGATTTTTTGGATATTTACCTGAAAACTTAATCTCTGAATTGCGTCTTATCTTTCAACTTTCTAATACTTGAACATGTCGAAAATAAAGGCTTTAAAAGGACCCTTGACTGTGAAAAATGGATATGTAAGAGGAAAGGGCACAATTTGGAGTCGTCCAGTTTGCATTGATTTGATGCCCCTGCTGCTTCAAAACGGGTATAAACCCTTTGTTTGCAACACCATTTGCTACTTTACTAAAAACCGTTTCCTTTGACTTTAACTGGGGGGCCCTAATTGCAACCCAAGCCGCATTCCAAAACTTGTTGTAAAACATTTTTGTAGGACAACGAAACATCTAAACATGCTAAGGAACACTTATCTACGAGTCACCAGCTGAGTAATTCATTATTCTTATTGACTAACGGATTGCCCAAGTCCGATCAAAAACCTTTTCTTACTTGGATCTACGTGTTAATTCAAGGACCGAGATACCGGAGGGCCCTGCCCCCCCCCCCTCCCAAAAAAACCTATGCTACATGAGTAAATTTCTTTTATTTTGTAAAATATGGCTGTTGTTACACTAGTTTATCAGGGCTGCCCCCCCCCCTCAAACAAAAAGCTGTATCTCGGTCTTTGGTGTAATTGCTTTGTCTAGGGTAATATTTTTGGGTCTGTTCCTTCTGTCACGGGTCTAAGAATTGTTGGGTTTACTTGCAAAAGGCTACATGTCCTTGGTCTGCGGCAATTTAAGATATTTTGATTTGACACAAAGGGGATTTAGTAGGGTGTACGTGCACGAGCATGGTTTTATAAGAGGCTCTATTAACGTTATGGTTTTACAAGAGGCTAATAGAGCATGTTTTTTGCAGCAAACCGAGAGTCGGCCTTCTTCCATGCCGTTTCATCTGCTGGTGTTGTACACGAAGTAACCAGATCATGTAGCAGAGGTGAACTTAGTGATGAATGTAGATGTGACAGGTCCATGCGCGGGTTCTACGGCGATGGCTTCATTTGGGACACCTGCAATGACAATATTGAATTTGGAATGCGATTTTCAAGTGCTTTTTTGGATGCAAGAGAGGTCGTCAATGATGCTCGTGCCTTACTAAATAAACACAACAACGAGGCTGGCCGTCAAGTAAGTGAAATGATAATATGTTTGTCGATTCTTGAAGGTTTTACAACATATTGTGAGATATGAAAGTTTTCAGCTTCTTTCCTATTTGATGGCCACCCAATAAAACATAGACCAACCAGGTAACTGTTTTTATACCTCAAAGGGAAATCACTTTTATTAAAAGCCCAAGATTCCTCAGTTCCTCATCGAATCCTCTCCTATTAGAATTGTTGCATGACGATTACACTTTCGTAAAAGAACCCCAAAAGAACCCCCAGCAATATTTCTAGAAAACATTTTTATTATTTGCGTACATTAAATTGGCGGTAGGTATGTACCATTTGCGTCATTAGTAAACTCGCCCGTAACACGTCATAATTTGGCTGAATACTTTATCAAATTAAAGAAATTGATCCCGGAAATGTATCGAAGCATTAACAAATACTCATTATAGCTAATGATAGACCACCATGAAGAAAATTTATTTGTTTTCAATCAATTCAAATTACCGTTTTCAATTTATCAAAACCGAAAACAAATTTTTTATCAAGAAGGTTACCATGAATACCAGATATGCTTCTCTAAAAAGCAGGGGCGTAGGGTGTGGCACCCTTTCAAGTGTGCGCAAATTTTCCGACACAAATCCTTAATCAACTGAAGAGAAGTCAAGCCAAAAAGTATTGAAATTTTTGAGTTTCCGAGTAGAAGCTGGAAAAATACACAAAGAAACATTTTCTCTTTGTATGTTCTCATTTTAAGACCAAGGAACATTTTGAAGAAGAACGTAAGATATATAGCTCCTTTTTCTACCATATCAAAGTCTCTGTTATGCTCAGGTCACAAGCAAGAAAACCAAGAAAAACAAGGTAGAATGACACGAACGTTGAATAAAACTTGTAACTATAGTTTTGTACAAGCGACAAGCACTTAAAATCGTTCCATAACTCGACATTTGCAGGGGTGCAGGACGCCAGCACAACGGGGATATCTGCAGCGATTTCCCGGTCCTGTAGAAATTTTACATTCATTTCGATATCCTTTCTCCCCTTCCATTCCCTTTGCCTGTAGTTATTAGGAGAGATAAGGGAGTCAAAATATGGTGGCTATTGTTTGAATATTAGAGGCCTATCGAATCAATCCCTCTACATTTACTTGTTACATTATTTTTAAAACTTTGATTGAAAGTGCAATAACCCGCTCACTCAGTCATTTATGTACACCGCTTTTGTGGTAAACCCAATGCATTGAAAGCCAAGAACCAACAACCTTTTAGGGAATTGATGACTCTTTTTCTAAAGATGCTTTTCCAATCTTAGTTAATTCTTGCGTCATTTTTAAAGAAATCCTCTTTGCGGCGCGCTCCTTTACTTCCTACGCAAATATAATTTAACAGGCTATTAGTGGCCTAATTTTACGTGTGTACGTAAATTTCACATATGAATTATTTTTGGAAGGCTGTGTTATATTTTAGTCCTCCACGTATTGGCAGAGTAAAAATAGAGCGCGTTCTTTTGAGAAACCTACGCACATTCAATGTTGCGGTAATTTTTGCGATAATAAGAGTAAGCCGCTGCGGCACTTTTTGATTACGAGCACGGCAATTTTGTAGCTTTTACTATTTTTGCCAAAAAGACGTCTATTATGTGACGTACCTACGTTCTTTTGAAGGGATGGGTGTTAACATTACAGCAACACGGGTCCAGAAAGGGAGGGAGTTGCGGTATTTTCAAGCAAAGGGAATATTTGACAATCTTTTTCCCGTTTTTATTTACCCCTTTTGGTACAGCCTCGTTTGATGGTCAATAAAAGGGTACGATTAAATAAAACCGAAAGATAATCACTACATTGGATACACTTTCAAATCTAGAAATGATGCATTATATTTTATCTTGTGTAGTACTGATTGGCTGCATGGCCTTTTGATTATCTTCTTAATTTTGAATTCCATTTTTTGCCTAGGCTGTGCAAAAGAACATGGAGATGCCCTGTAAGTGCCACGGAATGTCAGGCTCCTGCACAACCAAATACTGCCGTCGATCTTTGCCTCCTCTAGAAAAAGTTGGTGAATACTTGCATAAAAAGTACCGAAGTGCAGTGCTTGTAACCCTGGACCAGTCCAGTAACAAACTCGTTAATCTTGACAAGATAGTTAGTAAGTTTGGAAAGAATGACCTTGTATATTTAGAGCAGTCACCAAATTATTGCCGCAGAGATTTGTCTCAAGGAATCGTTGGGACAGCCGGGAGAGAGTGCAATAAATCGTCATTGTCTGAGAACAGTTGTGATATTCTTTGCTGTGGGCATGGTTACAAAAGTAAAATGGTAAGATGTTTTAAAAAATCTGCATTTAATTTGATATCTTTAGCTTGCACGTACAAAATAGGCTTTTGATATAATGATATTTTCAATCAAAGCCTCCTTTCCAATTTAGAGTCTCATTTAAACGAGACGTTAACAAGGAATGCAAGGTTGCCAAGTCTCTCGGTTTGGCCACGAGACTCACGGATATTCACCTCTTCTCACAGTCTCACTACGGGAATTACTTTTCTCACGGATTTCTTCCTGGGCCCCATTCTTCTTTCAATTCAGATCAAACGCCTCAAAGGTTGCTGAACACATTCCATTCCACATCCGATTGTATATTCTTACGTTTAAAAGCCTCTGTGTTTTTCTGGAATATTTTAAATGTGAAATAAACAAATGTTTAGCCATTCTGAATAGTCTAGTTTTAAGCCATTTGAGCACTCCAGATCTACTGAAATTCGGAATTCTTCTGCCCCCAACCCTGGACCCCAGTTCCATTGTTCACTAGCTGCGCTCATGAAGTCTCACAGGTTTTATTTTCCAAAACTTGGCAACCTTGGGAATGTTACAATTTTGGGGAAGCTCTCCTCTTCTGTAATGATGTTCTTTAAGACAGCTATTTAAAAATATAAGAATTTTCTTCAAAATGAAAACTGCCTGATTTTAAGAATAGGGTTTTGGATATTGACGAATAATATTCGTAACGTGTTCCTTCTGTTTATCCTCTTAAATAACAACGTTATTTCCTTTTTGAAGGTCACAGAAAGAGTGAACTGTAATTGCAAATTTATTTGGTGTTGCAAAGTAGCTTGTGAAAAGTGCATTCGCGTGGTGGAGAAAAACTACTGCAAATCTCCAGAGGAGAATGAAAATATTCTGTCACAAAAAAACTCAAGGGAAGGGAAGAAATGGAAGCGTAGGAACAGGAAAAACAAACGAAGACAAAGAAAAGATCGAAAGAAGAGAAGGAAACCAAGAACTCATAAGAATAAAAGTTAGAAGAAGTCCTCGTTCGGAGTCTTAAGTTCACTTGTTACAGTGAGAGATGCCGAAAAGTGCAATCCAAAACATAAATGGCTAGAAATGGTATTCTCTGCGCCAGTCTTTCTATTGCTGTGATAAAATCCGGCCATGAGGTGGACCAGAAATAGTAGCTGTTGATCAACAAGGACACATTGCATTATTTTCCAGGCGTAATTTAACTCCTTTGTTGTTGTCGATGTCAAAACGGCCTTGTTGGTCTTACATTTTTCTATGGCTTGGCTTGATAATGTAATTTTTCTCAGCTATTTTATGTCTTGTTAGAAGTTGTGAATGTAACTTGAAGCAGAATCTGTCAAATGGTAAACATACTTATTAGTTAAGACAGACTGCAATTTTTGCTAGTAGAATTTTCAAGCAAATTCCACGGAGCTGGACGCAGTATTGATCTATAAAGGTCTCCGTAGCTAACGTGACCTTGTACCAATCAAAATTTGAGCGAAAATAGGGCTTGATATATTTGAATTATAAATGAGCCATAATTTTAAACTCCATGTATTAAAGGCTAATAAGACTATCACAGCGAACACTGGAGAAGTTACTTGGCTTAGCGATCCATTAACAAATTTTGAATTTCTCCAGTCGTTGTTGGAAAACACTGATAACCATAGTTGAATCCAGTTAAATCGTGCCCCGGATAACTCGGAAACTCACGAAGACGGACTAGTTTTCAATTCCAATTGGATTTTTCTACTGTATTCAAGTCAAAGCTGTACACTGAATAAGTCAGTCATTCATATGTTAGACCACCTCCTTACCCCCAATTGAAGGTCAGAATAAACGTCACTCAACTGTATATGGCAATAGTATTTGGTTCTTGCTCGATATTCACCATTAGTCACAATTAAAAGTGTACTTTTACAATTCGAGTCAAAGCACTGATTGCTTGAGAACAACAGTCGAAGCCTTACCCTTAGAACCACGCAGCTAGATCAGTATATCTAACAGTATCCCTTGATCCCACCTCGTATCATCTGCCTTTTTTCTGGTTGCCTCTTTTTTCTAAATGCAAGGCTCATAGCTACTTAGTCCTTATTTATCACTTTCCTATGCTGAGGGCTACTTTGGAAAAGCAGTCAAACTGCTTCAAATTTTTATTGATTAGCTATCTGTATGTTGCTAGTCATTGTTCGTTTGTAAACAGTGAGATTTTAATGATATATGTAAATAGATGACTGTGAATATTTAATGTTTTATATGATTATTTACTTGAAAAGATCTTGCAGTATTTGAGTATCGAGAGACTTTTCTGTAGATATGAAATTCTGTAGTGCAGTTAATCTTGGGGGAGGGGGAGGGGGGTTGCAACCAATGATTTTAAATTCAAACCAGTTAAATGAAAGCTTTTTAAAGCAGAAATGAGATTACGTTTTGAATATATTAAAGGCTATTAAAGGCATAGAAACAGCTATTTTATCAAAGCCCAGTTGAGTTTATATCTTTGATGTGAAATAATTTCATCAATAGAGTAAATTGCCAAAAATAGCTGGGCAGACCTAGCCTTAAGAGTGGATGTTCGGGCTAGATTAAATGGCAGTTCAAAGACAGAAACCTTGATGGACCGACCACACAAGCTCATTTAAACCAAAATGACTTGAAATGTAGAGCGGTTGCGGACAGTGTTTCCACTTGGAGGGAGAATATTTTTTTACAAGAAGGACGTTTTCTTGCTAAAAGGAAATTTGGGCATTTGCAAGGGAATGCTGAACTCTGAAAAATCTAGCTATGAAAAAAGTCAAAGGTGTAAAATTGCCTTTCGCTGTTTAATTTGCTGTAGCTATTTGCATTTCGGTTTGCTATAAATAGCTCGCGGCGATATGGCCATTTTGTGGGAAAGTGGTGCAATACTTTTGCTCACCTAGTGTATATTTATTTTAACTGACAGATGGTTTTTACCTAATTCATTTCTCAACATTTATTGACACTTTTTTCAGTAAGATAATATTAATTTTGTTTAAATAGTTCTGTGTGTTATATTTAGATTTTAGTTCTATATTAGATTCTTAATGTAAAAAATATAGATAAAATAACTTAGAAGTAGGTGCAGGTCCACATCAGCACTTGTTCTGCCTATTTTAGCAACCTGCCCAAAATAAATGATGTATATATGTATGACAACAAAACTCTTCCCTCTGCGATGGAGACAGTGCGAGAATCTCCTTAAGAAACAATAGTCGGAGTCAAGATGGCGTCGGACGACTCCTCTGTTAATTTGAAATATGACACTCTCACTTCCTGGAGCAACTCATTTCCTTATGCGCTTTTAACAATTTCTTTAAAGCACTGAAGGCATCATTTTATTAGTGAAATTGGCATTGATGTTCAGAAATTGGGAGCACAGGTATGGAAATTACCAAGTCTTTGTATGCTATGCAGAGACAAACAAATTCTGGTTCGCTTCCCCAAAAGCGCAGTTGATTTTGCGTATTATCATCATGGCCTAATTTGTGGATATGGCCTAATTTTGCTTTAGTGTCTTGAAAACTATCTTTGGAAAGCTTTATGCAAGTTCAGTTTGTTTTGCAAGTTGAAGATTTGGAGCGGCCAAGCTTGGCAAGCCTCTCTGCCGTTTTATTGCCTTTTAATGCATGGGCTTGTTTACTAAAGTACAGGACTGTTTATATTTTTGTTACAGTATTTGCCTCGTAAGTCTTTCACATGGCACTTTTCAAATTAATTTGAAGAAGGTTTTTAAAAGCGGTGCTTTTTAATGTATAGATCTTGCAGGAATTTTTAGTAGGACAATTTAATGACACTTTTTTTCATTACTTTAAGACTACTTCAGATTAGGCTTGGTTGCTTTCAAAAAATCATCACCAAACTGCATGTTCTGCGCTTTGATTGTGCTGCATTGTATAGCTTCTTAGCCCTACACACTTTTCAAGCATTGGATAAGATGTTGAATGAGCCACAAATGCCAATTGTTTTTGTTTTGTCACTTCTATTCTTCTTAATTAAGAAATTAACATATTATGTGCAGACTGTGAATAATGATTTATTAACAGCCAAAAGTTCAAGTACAACTTAAAGTTGGAAGGGCATTTGAATGATTTTTCAAGGAACTACAATGAAAAACTTCTTGTGGATCAAGTGAAATATCTGACATGCTTGGGTCTGAAGTAAGGTCCAAGGGCACTATACAGCCAAGTGTTTCAAGGACTATACCCTCATAGATCTTTATATGTAGCCTACCTATTATATTTGGTGTAAATTGTTAGCAAATTAGATTTACAATACAGATGCACAAATATGTAAACTCCCTTTGCAATGATTCTACAGAATTAGGTCATATTTTTTTTGTTGATGAAGGCCCAGAGCTGCAAAATATGTTTTTCTTTCTGGGAACCTGGGAAAAAGGAGAACAATTTTTCTGTTAGGTGAAAGTATTTTGTATTACAGATCTACCAATAATATGCACAAATTTTGATACAAAGGCTTCTAATTTATTGGTTCTAGAGAAAATTTCCAATAGAATATCTAATTCAGTTGTTTGCATCTTTTTTGTTTTTGGCAAATATTGACCATGTGAAAAAGTAAAACTAATTTGTGAACCAAATGGGGATATGTTTACTGACTGGCAGAAAAATTCCAACATGGATGGTGAAGTTTGAGAAACCTGATGTTTGGGAAAGGTAATAGATGCCAGCTTTAGGAAAGATGCATCTGGTTACTTGTTTATACTTATCAGCCAGCTTTTTTAGCCTTTCATTTCATATGATGGGTACACATGTCAGCAAGATATTTTGCATTAATAAATGGTGACATCTCAATATTCAGAGGACAAATATGACCTTGAAAAAACTTCAGGGTGTAATTTAGTATCAATCAAAAACTTTGCCATGTATGCCAAGAACTCAATCAAGTCTCAACACTTTGCCAAGTCTATCAAGATCCAAAATCCTAGCCTGATAAAAGACACTTAAAACAGCACTTTTCAAAGCACATAAATTGCCTTCTTCAGGTCTGCAGCTTTATCTGTTAAAAAAGTACTGGACAAGGAAGCTGAAGGTTGCTTCCAGGTTTTACAATTTTTTGTGATATTTGACAAAGGAGTTTTAGTTTTGATAAAAGTTTCAAAAATATATGTTTTAACTTTTGTATATATAAACTTTTTATTTGTATAAACTTTGATGTGTTGTGAAAAGGTCAAAAAATTGTTGTTAATGCAAAAGACAGCTGTTTATATCAAATTTTGCTGAAAATTTTCTGCCAAGCCAAGTTTTTCTGGGAAGCTAGTTCCCAGGTTCTGATATGTTTTGCAGCTCTGGAAGAAGCTTCATTGCTCCAGAGTTTCTAATGTCTTTTAATTTTTTGCTTAACCTAAAATGAGACTAATTTTGTTTCAATTCTTGGGCTGGATGCTGCATATTTTCCAGCCTATCTTGCCTTTATTCTATCTAGCAATTAAAGTTCTTTGTGAAAGAAAGAATTTTTGACTAATGGAACACCATGTAGGGTATTCACTGAATTTTTGTGACTGTACTCAATTCCACATGAAGTAGTTTGACCCTCTCTGTTTGCATAAAAAATCTTTCTCTTTTCTGATGATAGCCAACACAATGAAAGGCAACAAAATAATCATTGGTCTCTAGCATATTACGTTATCATTTTTTTATATAGTTATATTTTTCATTCAATTTTTTTAACATAAGACTTCATTTCATAGTTTTGAATATCCCGATGCTACCTCAACCTTACTGATGCAAGAATTATTTTTCCATAAAATTCTATCATCTCAGATTTTGAATGCAATTTAAATTTGCAGTTTTGGAAAACAATTTTGTAATAGTCTGGAGACTGAAAGATTGACTTAAGGTCAAGTTACCCATTCAATGATTGTAACTACTAGAAGTTGCTATATTGCTCTGGTCTTTTGCTTTTTAAACTGCTTTGATAACTTCTTCCATGCAATTTTAATTGGGTTAATAATAACATCATTAAGTTAATAAATAATCTAGTAAGCAATGGGTCATGAAGTTTCTGGATTCTGAATATATAGTATATTAGGCTTTACCTCTTTGTTGCTTTGCTAAAAGTTTTACCTGGCATATATGTAACTGAGACTTTTTACACATTTTGAGCTTGTTTAAACTTTTGTTATAAGCACTTTTTTGCAATTCTGATTTTTAGAGACCCAGATCACTGGATATGGCATTTAGGTAGACTTCTTTCAATGCCTCAAAGACTACCAGTTTGCTGTATTGCAACCTTCATCATCCTTTTCTCCTGTCTCTCTGCCATTGCATTTATTTTCTACTGGATTGGAAGTCTTTTGAAGCACAATCGATAAGGTAAAAGTCTTGCACTATAAATATTTTATTAGCAAAAATGACTACCTTATAATTAAAGATTACAACAACTATGCAATAAAGCCAGTGGTTTTAATACCAAAACATTTTTTATGATCGTTACAGTATCCAGTGCATAGGCAAGACACTTCCCTTTATATTGGACCCGAGAATGTATATCTTTAGTTAAGATTATTCTTTCCAGTGTACCCTTGGCAACAAATCTCAAAGAGCTGCAAATGATCAGATCTCTAATCTACAGAAAGGCATCTTTTGTCATTATATATGATGTGCTTTCTTTGCAAACATTTTCAGACAGGTATTGTTATTGGCATCTAATGTTAGTTACTCCTTATTCTGTTGATCTATTTTTTGTAATTAATATGTTATTCTCCATAGCTAGCAACATAATAGCTTTTTATTTCCCTCTAAGGGCATAATTTTTCTAATCTCAGGGAAAGCATGATACTAATTTTCAAGAATGTGTGCCACAATATTCCAAATTTGAAATCCTGTCCTGTTGATAAACCTGAATCAGTATATTTAATCTAGTCATCTGTATCTGAATCTAGTCAACATAAAAAAACTCCAACATCTAATGCTTTCCTTTTCATTTGATGTGGGTGATCACTAAAGCCAGAGACCTTGCCTTAAGCTATTGGCCCACCTAAATGACATTCTTTTTCAAATGATGCTATTCTAGGCGTTTGGAAAACCTGGTTGAAGCATTTTCCCAGTAAATTTAGTTGGTAGCAGAAACTGTCAGCTGATCTCACTTTTGTTTAGGTTTGAGAAAGGGATGAATTGCATCATAGCCAAGAAAATGATAGGTTTTCTTGATAATAAGATTTTATGCAATCTCCAATTTGGGTCTGACAAGGGTCACTCAACAGTACATGCTTGACACAATTTATGATAACCTAGTTAATAATAATATGTTATCAGTGCATGTTCATAGCAAAAGGCTATTAAAAAGCTTTTTTATAATGGCGTTAAAGGTTCCTAGGCCTGTTTTCTAGTTATCTTGACAGCCTAACTTTATAGACCCTTGTTAATTAGAAGACATCACTTAATCTGCCAACAAGCAAAGGGGATACACAAGGATCCATGCTAAGTCTGTTAATGTTTACACTATTTGCTAGTTATATCCATATGGCAACAGCACTGGCAGAATATCAAAACCCTATTTACCTGAGTCCTCTCTAATCATTTTGTATGCCCTCCCCTAGTGTTAGATCCTGTAAGTACATATAATCAACACTACAATACATCCATGATATCCAGTCAATGCATCAACAAGTACTTCAAAGTTGTATTCTTTGAATGATCATATTCATAAGGACACTTCTTAGAAAGTGAATATCTTGGAAATAAAAGAAATCTACATATGCATCATGGATACAATAGGCCTGTTACCATACCCAATTTTTTTTCCAATAATTTCCATCAAGCTTCCACTAGCCATTGGCTGTAATACTAAGCAACAGGAGCATTTCTCAAGACGAAAATCATACAAGAAATGGGATGATATTTTTTCTGCAACAGCTTTAATTATTAGCACTTGATATGCTTTATGTTGCATCTTTGTGTTTTACTAACATATGGATCTGCAGGACTTTTCTTTATATCTTGTAATCCACATTAAATTATTTACAGCTTGAAATTTTCCACATAAGTATTGAGCTTATCTTGTCATTCAGCTTATCTTCAATTTCTTGTGTTGAACTTTTGTGCATGTGGTGGGCTAAGCCTAGATATAACCTGAATCATAACAGGTGGGCTTAGCCTTATATATTCCTAAGGACCTTTATGGCTTTCTTTTTTTATTATCGTTGCGAGGGTGATTGCTCTTATAAGCTTACCCCTCATATTTAGAAGGTTCTTCACAAATAGGTCTTTATGTTGTAATTGCTGATTTAACTATGTCTTACACTTAATATTTTTTATTAGTTTAGCATTGAACAATAGCAATCACAGAGCCAAGATGCTTCAACAAATTTTAAAAGACATGTACATCGAGCCAGAACTGCTGGAGGAGCTGTCAGATGACCAAAAGCAGATACTATTTCTAAAAATGAGAGAAGAACAGATCAGAAGATGGAAAGAGAGAGACGAGACGGAAGAACAACAAGAAAATAATAATAGTGACAGAAAAACAACTAGAAAAGGTAGAAATGTTATTTTAATTGATGCCCTTTGTTTGAATGGAACTAGCTTTGTTGACATTTTGCCATTTAGTGGGAGACCTTGTATTAGTTCAGTTATTGAATGGTTGTACCTTTCTGGCAATTCATGCAGTTGCCTGACTGATGGCTGTGTTAAGCATGAAACGTGGATTAGGAACTTAGAACCATCCTCCTCTACACATCAAAGCAATTCTTGAGAAATAGTTATATCACTTTCTGCATGTCTTTTTGGAGCTACCACAACAGTGTAGTATGACCCTTCACAATTATGGCCTATCTATGGGTCTGTCTCTGTGAAAAAAGGTTACTACCCCCATAACTGGTAGTATGACCTACGTTTCTACAATGTTAAATTTCGCCTTAACTTTGTACATAAGGTTGCCAGGTTAATATTAAAAGAACAGTATTCTGTCATATTGACGAACGTAATTTCACATTATGTAAATCTAAAGATTTTATAGTGTTGGTACCATATGACAGTACTGTTCGTTGGAAAGAGCTTGAGTGCCACGTCAAAAAGATTTTTACTACATAAATCACAAGTTGCATACATCTTTGCGCATGGACTCCTATGAAAATCTGCTATATCGTCTTTATTTTTTTCCAGCTAATCAAAGAAGGGTACACTTCACACTGGATTGCGATGATGAAGATGGCCCAATTGCAGTTTTGATAATACCAGACCATGAAGAGGAAAACGAGGAAGGTTTGTAAGAAGAATAAACTCAGTTTTATTACAAAGCAAGCGTTATTTTCGCTTGTGTCAACCATCTTAAGGAAACCTGTCCTTACTTGCCCACGAAAGAAATTTAAGTTTTCTCCAAATATTATGTTTGGCTCATCGAGAGTTTGACAGTCTTTAGTTATTATTTATAAAATAAGGATCAGGGTGTAAACACCATCGAAGTTTATAGTTGTTTTTATTGACTGAAATATTTTTTTATTCAGAACGAAACAGGAGAGAAGAAGAGGAAGCTCTTAGACAAGCGGAGGAATTGGCGAAAAAAGAAGCCGAGGAAAGGAAACGAAAACAAAAAGAAGAGCTAGAGGCAAAGCGGCTTGAAGAAGAAAGAAGAATAAGGGAAGAAGAGGAGAGGCTATGTAAAGAAGCCTTGGAAAGAGAAGAAAGATTGAAAGAAGAGGAAAAAAGGCTTAAAAGGGAAGCAGAAGAAAGAGAGGCAGAGCTTCAAAGAAGGGAAGAAGAGCGTAGAAGGCTAGATGAAAAGGAAAGAATTAGAAAGCAAAAGGAAGAAGAAAAAAGAAAAGAGGAGGAAAAGCGGTCAAAAAAACTGGCTTTAGAAAAAGAAGAGAAAGAAAGAAAAGTTAGACAGGAGAAGATCGAGAAAGAAAAACAAGAGGAGTTAAGACGTGAAGAAGAAAGATTAAAAAGAGAAGCCGAAGAAAAAGAAGAAATGGTAAGGAAGGAAAAAGAACAGAAGCAGAAGGAAGAGGAGGAACTTAAAAGGAAAAGAGAGCAAGAAGAGATGTACCAAAAAGTGAAGGTAATATGCAATTATATAAACAAAAATGATATTAGATGTCTGGCTTATAATTTTGATTCTGGCTTTGTTGCATAAATAACTGCCACATATTTGCAGACAAAAAATCAGCAATGTGTACAGAATTCAGCATACTACACAGCATAGCTGCAAAAAATATTTTCCTTTTTGGAAACCTGGGAAACAGGACAAAAGTTTTTCTGTAAGGTTTAAGTATTGTGTACTATAGATCTACCAATAGTACACAAGAAGTTTTACGCAAGGTCTTCTAATTTATTTGGCCTAAAGAAAATTCCCAATTTTGGTTGTTTATTGCATCTTTTTTGTCTTTGGCAAAGATTGACTTTGCGAAAAAAGGAAAGTGATTTGTGAGCCGAATGGCGATATGTTTTTGACTGGAAGAAAACTTCACAATAGTTGATGCTTTTCATAACTACCTGGTGTTTGGGAAAGGTAATAGATGTCAGCTTTATGGAAGATGAATCTGGTTACCTTTTTATACTTATCAGCTGGTTTTTTTGGCCTTTCATTTTATGTGATGAGTGCACGTGTCAACATATTTTAACATTAATAAATGGTGACATCAAATGCTGAATACCAATCAAAAATTTTGCCAAGTCTGCCAAGATGTCAATCAAGTCTCAACACTTTGCCAAGTCTATCTTAGACCTCCATCAAGATTCAAGTCAAGTACTGTATTGCTTGCAGGAAAAAACTTGGGATACATGTAATTTTCGCAGCTCTTTCCTTTGAAACATCCAAAACATAGCCTCTTATCAGGCAGCTAAAATAGCACTTTTCAAAGCATGTGAATTGTCTACTTAAGTTCTGCAGCTTTATCTGTTAAAAAGCTCCTGGACAAGGAAACTGAAGATTGCTTTCAAGTTATACAATACTTTTGTGATATTTGACAAATGAGTAATATTTTTTATAACGGTTTAGAAAATGTGAAACTTCTTTATATCATTAAACCTACAATCTGCAGACATTAAGGTCACATTTGTATAAACCTTTGATCTGTTGTGAAAATGTCAAGAAAATTTATTTTGTCAACGCAAAAAACAGCTGTTTTTTATCAAGTTTTGCTGAAAATTTTCTACCAAGCCAAAACATTTTCTGAGAATCTAGTTCCCTGGTTCCTATACTTTTTGCAGCCCTGCTGCACAGCTATGTGAAATAAAACGGAAAATTAACAGCAAGATGAAAAGATGAAAAAATGGATGTAAACATTAGCTGTACAAGCTAGATATAAGTTGTTGTAACACGTGCCTCATGAAGATACTTCCAGGAACTTCAGGGTCGTTTGATCTCATACATAACTGCTTTCTCTCCTGAACATTAACTTACTGGGTGAATTTTTTTTATGTCTTGAAACTTTTGTTTCGAAGCATTTAGATGTTGTTGCCCATGGGATATCAATTACTTGAGTAATATTAATAAGATCATTTTATTCTTTATCTAGTTTTTCATACTGGTATGTCTGAAACGAATAACATTTACCAGACCGTAGAATGATTCTACATCTGGAGCTACTTAAAATGTTCATTGTATGGAAGAGAGCATTTTATTTAATGAGCTAAACTGTTTTCATTTTAATAAAGGGGTAGGCTGACGAAGCCCTGATTATGTGGAGTTTATGCTCTTGTTCTGTACAGGAACATCTTTTTGCCTTGTAACCGATATTATCTTTTCTTTTTCATATCTCTTGATATTTCCTATGTAGGAAGCAAAGTTGAGAGCGCAAAAAGCAGAAGAAGAGCGAAAAGCTTTGGAAAAAAGAATGAAAGAGATGGAAGAAAAGCGACAGAAGCAGCTAGAAGAGCTAAGGCAGAAAGAAGAAGACGAAAAGAGGAAACGAGAAGAAGAAATTGCTGAGATGGAGAAGAAGAGAAAGCAGGAACTATATGAATCGATGAAAAGAATTAAGGAAGAAAATCGACGCAGAGAAGAGCAAGAAATGAAGGAATTGGAAGAAAGTTGGTTAGCGAGGGAGCAGAAGGCCAAAGAAGCTGAAAGAGATCGGAAAAACTCTTTCAACCAAGCAAAACATGAAATGAAGCGGCTTGCGAAGATTGCCAAGGAGAAGACGGTTAAAGTGGCCAAGTCAGCAAGCATGAAATTTGGGAATGAAGATAAGTTGACCTTCAACGCAAGTTTTGATAAAGAATCGCCAACTAAAGATCCAAACACTTCAAGCTCTCAGTCTCCAAAACCGAGAACGTCATTTTCGTGAGTTTGTGTTGTTTTCTAATCTTCTAATCATTTTGCTAGTGATACATGCTGATCTGCCATTCCTGAACTCCGTCTGATTTGTGACTGTTTGCTTCAAGGTAGCCAAAAGTCCTTTTTAACTGCGTTTCAAGAGCGTTGAGAGTCCTGCCTCCAGAAACATCGAAGCATGATTACAAATAATTGCAGTTTCCTATGAACCACAATCTAGTACTATTTAAAGAAACGAAAAATGTTTTTATTGTTACTGAGTTTAGTTTTAGATTAATTGTTTTGGGTATTCTAAAAAAACTTGTTGCTTTTTCTGTACTTAGCTGGTGAACTCTTAAATTTTCAGAGACAAATTTAACACCCTGAAAGGTTCGTTGGCAAAATCGAAGCAAAGTGCATCGCCTCAAAGACCCCCACTACCAAAGAAGCTAGAGATTTCGGGTCCTGTTCCCATCAAACCAATAGCAGACAAACAGAAAACATTTCCAATTAAAAGGCAAATTTCAAAACCTACACGCCCACCTCCGCCTGCTGCTTTAAACGTGGCTTCCCAGAATGCACCCGACGGCAATCCAGAGCGGCCCACGCGGGCAAGAAGACCAGCAGATCGCGACGCTGTTGCACAATGGTGGAGAGAGGTTGAGTATGAGAAAGGCTCTGGTTTTAACGAGGATGGCAACTTTTTAGAATGGTTCCATGGTATGTATTCAGTTCTGTTATTCGTATTTTTTCCCTTGGTTTTTTCCACTTGTTGCCTCTTAGGCATTTTTCCAGTTTTTTGTAAAGCATTGCTTATTCCCGTCAAACTTCCTACAGCTCTGGAACTGAAGCGTGATGTATAACAGGAAATACTTTACTAGCAGGTTACCTAATGACGCCATCAGAAGAAACACAATTGTGCGAATGTGCCTTTTAAACATGGCATCAAATGCGCACGAACAGTCCCAAACGTGACGCTCTTCTATGGTTTTCCGTTCTTTTCCTCGTGGGTTTTGCTCCGCCAAAATTGGCCAAGGGTCCCTGGCATGACCAAACTTTCACCCAGAGTGAGGAAAGTCGCCAGCTCTCTGTAATTCCAGGCATAAGAATCATGAGGTGTGGTCACATCGAGAGGAAGGACCAGGACACTGCTCGATAAGCATAAGCTTCTCAGTGTCCTAAAAACTACCTTCGGATGCTAGGTAGAAACAACTAAAAAAATAATGAAAGATTTATGGGCTCTAAGAATCTTTGAAAAATAAAAAACGGCGCATTTCCATTTGTGTATAGTTTATAAAAGATCATGAATAATCAGAAAAGTTCTAAAATATTTATAACTCTTCTCTCGTCTTCCTATTACTTAATTGCTGATGAAGCCAGCTCTATGTTTGCTACTTACAATCACTACTGAAAGTCTTGGAGCACTAACTTCAGTTTTCATGCTCAAGTTCAGCAACCCTGTCTGTCCCTTAAAGCAATACTGGTTTGCTATTAAATAGCGTAGGTGATAAGAAATTACGTTTCTTCTGACTTGATATCTGCTTAAATAATCAGAGTTGTTCTGGAGGGAAGGAGGGTGGAAGCATTAGTATTTAGGAAATGAAATAAAAATATATGCAGTCAACAGAGACTTCTAGGTGTTTCAAGTAAGTCTGGCCTACCTCAGATATATGTCTTTGTATAGAATTGTTGAGATCCCCTTCGCTCATAAGGTCTTTCTCGTTCATTGACACCGATCTTTCTCTCCAGGAAAATATTCATCGGCACCTTTTACTCACTTTTCCTTTCAGGAATCATATCACGGGATCAGTCAGAGAAGTTGTTAAGTGAAAAGGAGAAGGGTGCATTTTTGGTTCGGGTGAGTGAGAGAATTTGGGGATACACAGTTTCATACAAGGATGATAACAAATGCAAACATTTTTTAGTTGACACCAGTGGAAATACGTACCAGTTTTTTGGAACACAGCAAATACCACACCGTACCCTTAAGGATCTAATCGACTTTCATTCAGAACGACCAATTTCTGGGGTGGGACAAGAGTACTTAAAATACCCTTGTGGGCAATTAGAAGCTACCCCTGATTATCAAGATCTTTTAATTGAAAGTACGTCAATGTAGAGGATTTGGAATTCGTATGTCTTGTCTTGCGCTAGAATCGAATTGTAAAAAGTCATAGTTGTGCAAAGTGCCTCGGTCAAAATTGATACCAGTATTTATGGAATTTGATCGCTATTGATATTTTACAAAACATTTTTAAAGTATTGGCCTATCCGCATTCTCAAATTTATTCGAAATGTCAGAAATGTCTGACAGCTGCCGAATTTTCATGATACAAATTCGGCAATTTGATACGCGAAAATAACTAGTTGATAAATAATACGAAATTGGGGAAATTTTGAAAAACCTTTAAGATCCTAGTATTTAAAATCGAATTCAAACGAACACTATTCGAGAAAATTTCTTTTCTAAACAGACACCGTCAAGAATTTTAGATAATTATTACAAAGTTTTTCGGGAGTGTTTATTGGTTGGGTATTCTCTGAAAGCAAGACTCTTTTAACTTCTGTTACTGATTAGAAAGTTGTGTTATTCTCTATTTATACCTGCCAAGTCTTATCGAGAGAACATTTTCAACTTACCTGTAAAATTGGAAAACGCCCTCTGTTTGTCGGGATTGTCAATAAGACCAATTCCCTCTTTTGGAAGCCATTAGATAAATAATCATGTTTCTTGACACCCGAAATCATCCTTCCCTAACAATCAAAATTGTAATAGGAAGAGCAACTTTCTGTAAAATTACTTGTTGCTGGCATCAAAATTCATGCTAAATTCCTAATTGCCAAGCTTCTGGGAGGTAATACTTATGGATTCTGTTAGCTTTGTCTCAAGAGTATGGAGAATATTTGCAACGCTGTTAATTTCAATATCAATATGCATTTCAGGAGCTCAAAATTTAATTCCATCGCAACTTCTTGATAATTGTACTTAATAATTTTTACAACATGCGTGCTTTAGATAGTTCTTTCTCATATGCAGAAATTTAGAGATTTTGTAACATATTTTGATGAAGAAAGATAAAAATTGTTTGATCGTTAATGTTGACTAAGCATAGTCTGGCCGCTTCAATTTTGTCCAATCTGCGTTACTACATGTTGTTTCTATTTATGACCTCCCAATTCAAGTTCAGCTGAGGCTCAAGCATATGATGGATTCGAGGTATTATTCTTATTCTGGCATCCTTGGGGAAAGATGGCAGAATACCACAAATAGATTCGTTTACAATTTTTTAGGAAGGCAACTGACTATAATCAATCATAAATAGATTTTGGCACAACACTTTTACTTGTCAACGATTAGTTCAAATTGGAAGAAATGGGCGTTTTGAATAAGTGAAAGCAATTCACTGTGGTGTAAATAATTTCAAATTAATTGTTTATGTATGTTTTTTATTCAAGACGCAGTAATGGCAAAAACGACGATGAATAGTTTGTTGTGGGTTTCCCATTTCTAGTAGGCGAGTTTTATCAAGCATGAGCATAACTTTATAAAATTTTGGTGACAACACTGTATTCACATAAAAATAGCACAGGGAACAGTTGTTTCACCTGAAAAGATGATAGTTCCAACTATGAGCCCCCTACATGTCCTCACCTACAAACATTATCTTACTTATTTAGAATTAGCTATATAGGAAGAACAAGGAACCTTGTACCTTGAGATGAAAATTCACCAAATTGTTCATTTGAAAGTGAATGATAGTTTTTTTAAAAAAGAGACATATAATTTTGGGATGCATAGTGTGCATATTGCAACTTTTTTAAAAAAAAATCAAAAATGATTTTATGTTTTCAGCAAGTTGTGTTTAAACAAGACAGAAAAAAACAAATATAATTCTGAATGTGCTATTTTTTCAGTCAATATATAATAAATATTGTCATATACATGCAAAATATGAAGGAAATGTTAATGATGCTTTTGTGCTGATAAATATCATGTTTATCAATTAGAAAAATGACTTACAAAACATAATTTTGATATTTGATTTTCAACTCGTTGCTGTGTTTGAATAGCCTCGCTTACAATTCGAAATCAAAATGGCGACGATGAATTTTAGGAGAGTCGATACAAGCATGAACGATGTTATTCGTGTCAAATTCTCTTCATTAGCGAAGATAGTTCTTTTTTTTCCATGTGCATCGCTTTTTTCTTGCGTGTTTGTGTCCTTTCTTCTTCATTGGGATGAAGTAACAAGTACACATTGCAAGGTAAAGCGTCGCAATTTTTTTGGAAACCTAAACAATGTACATTTTAATCACTTCATCAGCGCATTCTCGTAAAGATACTGGTATGGTATTGGTAGCTATAAGGACTGCATATGGTTAAATTTAACAACAGTGACATTATCAAGGGGGGTTTCACTTTTAACATGCAATAATTGGCATCACCTCTGCCACCTGGATATTTTTATGTCCAACTTAAACATAGAATAATGTTGGAATAAATTCAAAGGAATGTGTAAAGTTTGACAACAGGACCTGGCAAAAATTACACTGTTGAGACTAGCTTTTGCAATTATGATGAATATAATTATTATTAGTATTCTCTACCAAAGATCTGCACTATTTCTAATATATTTGCAAAAAGTCAAGAAACTAAGGCCTATGGCAACTAATTATGGCAACTAATTTGACCTGCACAATTCAGCCTGCCCTTTTTTAACCTACATGACCTGCATTTTTCACCTGCCATAACAATAGAAGACTTTACCAACAAACGAAGGACTTTGTGACACCAACTTAAGATTTAATGAAAAATTCATGAAGAATTAGGGGGTGGATGTCACACCCCCCTACACCCCCACTAGCTATGCCCTAGGTGAGGCATTGTCAAACAGAAAATTATTGAGGGATCTCCATAATTGAGGGACCTCCTGTTGATCAGTATTTATTTTTCAGAGGGAGCTTATTAGAGAGGGAGGCTTATTGATAATTCAAAGTAAAATGTTATAAAATGCCCGTATGCAGTTTTTGTTATAAAAATGTATAGTTTTGCTTGGTAAGGGGGTCTGGTCTTAATTGATTGGGGGGCTCAAAGGAAATGGGGGCTGAATAGAGCTTTTGAATGGATGCCATCAAAAAATTTCTTTGAATTTTTTAAAAATAATCCAATAAATACAGACTTGGCAAATCTCTCATGGTTAAACATAGCAAAACAAATAGTAAATTCAAATATCAATTCAAGAGGTTGCCTAGAGATCTTTGAGAAATCATGGAAAATAAATGTGAACAGCAAAACATTAGGATACTACTTCAAAGAAGCCAAAATGTGTGAATAACATGCAATTTTAAAAACTGCAGTTAGAAATTTGCTGCCATAACATGGCTGCTCAGACCAATGTTATGAAATTCTTTATACAGTTCTTTAAAATATTGATGCTGTTCTCTTCACACAGGTACCAAATTATTTGCCCTCTCTGAGTGCTGCGATTGGAGATTACACCCCTGAGCGGTATATTTGGAGAATAGGAATAGCTCTTCATTCGTTTGGGAGGTATATGGTTGCAGCAATTTATATGTATTTTTACACCCAGCTATCAATTGGAAAGAAAAGTTGGTTTTTCAGTTTAGCTGTGCTGAATTTTTTTCTCAATTTATTGGAAATCTTTTCATTATTGGTATTGTCCTACGTCTCATCTACAGAAAACTTTGGTAAGTTTTTCTTATCTATTATCCTAATTCAACCTTTCAACTTGTGAGGAGATGCTGCTTTTTGTGGTTTTTTAAGAGTAGCATTTGAACCATGGCAGTGGCAGCATCTAGTTGTACTAACATTACTAGCCTAGAGCCACTTTTTCTTTAATATGTATGTGTGCAAACTATCAATGCCCATATACCTTTGCTTTGTGTCACAAAGACCTTTGGAATGCTGACAGTAATGTAAGTGCACCAAAGCCAGCTGGTTGAGACACAGGAGATGCTGTGCCCTTGAATTCTACTCCATTGTATCCCATCCCATTGTGATACTGCTGTACTAGTTTTCAAATTCTAATACTGCCTTGTTCTGTTTTCAGAACAGCAAACAATAGATGAGTTACTCAGCATTACTTGTTTGGCATTTCCAGTAGTACCTGGATTCAATGGGGGTACCAAAGATAGAATCACAAATTTTGAATTAATGTTTCTTTCATAACAAATGTTAAATTCTGTAGACTGTTACCAAATTTTTCTAGTGCTTGCTGTCACTTAATTACAGTAGATTATTTCAAAGTGCAATTCAATCCCTCACCTTACTCCGGTTTTTGCTCACCTTACTCCATGCTGCCAGTCAACAGCTTTCACTCTTAGATTATGGGTTGGCACATAAATCAAAGTCTCCTTATAAAATATGGGTATAAAATTTCCACCCTGGTTAGATACCTGCTTTAAAAATCCAAACACATTTCCATAAATCTAAAGGATTTGTAGAACCATAGAGAGATATTGAAACAGACATATGAAAATTCATTGATCATATTTTTGCTTCTTGTTGTAGAAGTTCATGAAGCTGCTTTTATTAGTTTCATTGTATTTTCAATGAGCTATATGGTGATAACCAGTTTTCTAATGAAAACTTTAGCTGGCACAGAAAAAAGTGACAAGGTTGGTTTCACACTTATTTTCAATCATTGATGGCTAGTTCATTTGTTTTGAAAAATCATCATATTGTAACTAGAATTTTGTCTTGTTTTGTATTTTCATGTACCCTTTTTCAAGTGTTTACAGGCAGATTTTGTAATTGTTTAGCAGCTTTTTATTGCTAGTAAAGCTGGTAATTGCTAGTAATTGTTTAGCAGTTTTTTTGGTGCAGTTGATATATACTTAAATTATTCAACAAAGAGTTTAATTAACAAAGAGTTTGTTACCAAATGAGCATTATTACAAATTTGCTGTTCTGGAAAGTGTCAACTAAAATTTACTGTCCAATTATGTTTTGTATCAAATGGTTATTAATTTATTGCTGTGCATAGATTCAATTCTTTTAACTCATTGATGTTCATTACTTAAAAAAATGTTTATTACTTTATTCCTTTCTGATTTGCAGCTATACTATTCATATCAACTGAAGTTGCGACTTTTGGTTATGTATATATTTTTCTTTGGCCTGTCTGTCTACTTCTACTTCAGACACAATGGCTACTGCGAGCCTGGAGGTTTGGATTTCATTGATTTCCCTAAATTATTTCTTCCCCAGATTTTATTCATCTTTGTAACATTTCTCAATCAAAAGTTTATCTGTTATATCAGCTTAAGGTTCTTATTTTAAGAAATTACTATGCATTTCCTGCCTTTGAGAAAAAATAAGCATGAACAATGATATTGGAGATCTCAATAGGATCAGGATAGAATCTGAACCAGATTTTGCCTCTGAATGATCATGTAAAACATCTCGAGATGAAAAGTTAAAGTGTTCTCAAAGTAAAAAGGCATCTTTGTCATCTGACCACTGATAGAAGCAGATTTTGCAACTTTCCAAATAGTTCTGTCAAAACTGTGTTTGTTGTTGTGTTCTATATTTTTCAGTTTCAGTCTCTCCAAGTTTCAAAGAATTTCTAACTTTGTTTTTCGATTCTGACGCTTCTATTTGTAGTAATACACAACTAGCCATTCATTGTGGTAGAATCATTTATAAATGCTATCTGATTTGCACACCCATTGCGCACCCACTTTCAATGTTAAATTTTGCTTCACAGTAAAAACTCAAAATCTACAATTTCTTGATCGTGTTCCTACCCTGATACTTAGTAAAGCACCTTTTTCCAGTTCTGCATATGTTTTGTTTGTTTTTGTGTCGTTGTCAGCTGAGTATATATATCCAGCTCAATATATGATCATATTTTGTCAACTTTTTCCCTAGTGTACAGCTTGTTTGCATTGTGTGAATATATTGTTGTCATTATCAACATTGGGTTCCATGTTACTGGAATTTTGGATTTTGAAGACTCCTATATCACAGTTGGTCCTCTGTTTAATGTAGTGGACAGCACATCGGAGAAATACAGATGACTACAAAGTAAGTGTACTGTAAATATTCATGTGAAAATAAATGGGTGTAGCAGTAAATGTATGTAGCATGTAGGGACAGTTCAGTCATTAATTCTTATTTTTGATCTTTAGTGGCAAACTCTTTGCTGTTTGTTGTTCTTTTGTTAGATTTACAACCCCTGCAAATAGTCTTTAAAGACAATTGTCAAAGTCGAACTTAGTCACCCCTATCTCTCCTTTGAATAATATTGATTTTATACAGTTTTTGACGCAGCTTTGATCTGCTTTTCAGAATATAATTTTACGCAGTTTGTGCAGTTCTGATAATTTCTATGAATCTATGTAGCTTCGTGTATTAATAAAAGCAAAAAATCTTATCATTGAATGTTCGTTTTGCAGATTAGATGGTGTTTTGAAGACGCATTAAATTGAAGATAACTTTCATAAAAAACTTTGCAAAAATCTAGCGAGTTGAGTATTCATACTTTTGAAGGCACAAGATAGTATTTTCTTAAAGAGACCAAATACTTAAATGCGCCATAGGACATCCATCCGTGTTGATTTTTTTGCTAACGTTTGCAAGTGTTTTATCTTGAGTTTGAGCTCCTGTCCCGCCCAAGCATGTTGACCCTGAAAGAAGCAGGGGCTCGGTGCTGGGGGAGGGGTTGGGGTGGTCTATAGGCCCTCACAAAGCATTTTTTACAGTGGAATTTGTAGGGAACGTTATAGTTTGCCCCCCCCCCCCGGACGAAAATCTAATTCCCGTTGCATCCTTGGAAGTTTGATTGAACGGTAACGAAATTCTAAGGGTGGGCTTCTACTTGATGTGGCTTTGTCCTTCTTGCTGCCCGTCCTGAGAGTGAAGATTGGGAGTCGTAAGATTACGTTGTGTAGAACTTTCATTAGAAACTAGCATATGTAATAAAATATTATAATGATATAGTAATAGCTATCATATCAGTGAAATGTATACCTTGTTTGGACCTCAATCCTGCTTGCTCCAAAAATTTAAGAAACCTTGCCTTCTTCAGTCTATACTCGTCTCAGAAACTTTCAAAAACTTGCAACTGATCATCACCAAATTATAATCTGATAAACTGGAATGCAGGGGCGTTGGGGCTCCTAGAAGAAGGCAGGGAAAAATAACTATAAAGGGGCCTATTCTTTTCAGAAAAACCATTTTTTGCTATTTGTGCAAGCGGGGTAGTTGGGTAAAATAGCATAAATAGTAAGTACACAACAACGGCGGAATGGCAACGGTAATAATAAATTGAAACGTAGTACCTTATAAAGAGCCATAAACTGAGGATTCTGTACATTGGATAAATCACGTGGTATAACAAAGTGATTATAGCAAGTTGAACTCGATGATGGAATTGAATTCTTTAGGAATGTGAACAAATTTTATGAAATTGAAATCTAAACTTCAAAACGTTCTGCCCTTTTTTCAGTTAATAAACTAGGTAAAAACCTTCTTAGCCTTCTTAGCCCCTCCCATGAAAACACTGGGCATTTCAATCATTGTCTATTGACTGGGAAAAGGAGGTGAGAAAGGCAGAATTATTTCGACAAAAATCACTTTTTATGTATAAAAACAAGTCAAATTCAGTTAGTAGATACACTTTACTTCGACTTTTTAAAATGGCACAATTGTAGCCAGGGTCATAGCGTGGGGTGGGGGGTTATTTATTAACTGATTTATTAAGCAATATCACACCCCCAACTTAAGATAACTCGTCGGTAGAATTGCATTTTTAATACAATGATTTTATACTAAATGTAACAAAATAATTTCTGTCGGTAAAATGCAGCGAGAAGGTCACGCTACGCCACTGATTGTAGCCCAAAAATTAGTACCGCAAGTCCTCGAATAAGCTCCCACCTTTGAGTAAGCCCCCATTCGAATAAGCCCCCAAGAAAAATTATGTTGTGAAATAAACCCCCATAGGGGGGTATTAATCGATTCAGAGTAAAAGCTTCAAATCGTCTTTTTCTCACTTAGCCTCTTTCTCACAAATTCTTGTTTTTGTTCATATTCTCTATTAGTTTTTCGATGAGAGTTGTTGCTGCCATTGTTATTCATTATCAATCAGAGCAAGAAATTTTGCTCTGGTAATATTTTAAGCTGCTGCTAAATAAGCCCCCATCTTCGAATTAGCCCTTACAAAAAATCTCCCACCCCGCAAAATTTTTTTTTTGAAAAAAAACCCTGCGGGGGTTTACCAGCCCCTTTTAACATATCTGTTTTACAATCTTGTACCAGTCAGGCATCGTTTGTTTCGTGTCATAAAACTTTCAAATGTCTTGTACTAATTCAAGCGGGTGGGAAATTCTCAACACCCTTATTTGTCATGCGCCCACGGGTGTACACGAACTGTGAAAAAGTTTTCATGAGGCACAAAAAACCATAAAATTTTTTGGCGTTATTGGACAGGCTGCCAGGCGAGGCACTACTGAGCTGAAACTTCGTATTGGTAACCCTGAACGACGCTTGAAGGTCGCGATGTTATTGAGGTGCCATACTTTGTTGGAAAAAATCGCGGGAAATGTAGCCATCACTTCCGTTGCAGAACAATAACGAGGATTTGTACTGTTAAAAATGCCTTCACTGGACAGCCACCATTGGCTACACTTCACAGCGTGTAATCTGTGGAATCTTTTTCTTTGTTTTCTAAACGGCGGCTTACTGGGTCACTACGTGAAACTCTTTTGTATTTATGGCAGTCCATTGTTCCGCGTTTCAATGCGACTGTCTTTTTTGCGCCAAAACAGCAACAACACAATGGGCTGAACAGCTGACTTCTTAGGAGTTGGAGCATGCTTCCGAACTGTGGAATGTGATCTGCCCCTAAATCAGCAAAGCACTTTGAATTAATATGATGAACATTAGACCAAGGTTGGTAAATTTTTTTTGTCTTTAAGCATAAAAAGTTATTCTATAATATCTGATGACTTTTTTGACTTGCCTGGTCAAGTGCGTCAGCAAACTGAGCAACGTCCCTAGTTGCTAGCGACCAGACAGGTCACACGCAAAAGGTATCTTTATACCAGAGGCGTAAAAGGAATGATAACCGATTAGCAAGCCAATTGTTTTTACACATAATTGATGAATGATACTTTTAAGCGTTTTTAATTTGCTATCTGATTCTAATTTTGCTTTCTTTCGTGAATGTCTAAGACCAGGCGGCCCGTCGGCGATGCATACCAGTGTTGCTATGCTAGGCCCTCACAATCTTCATGTTGTCAAATCGAGCCAAAGCTACTGAAGCTGTTCTTATGCTTTCATCTATTTATATGTTGAACTCACAATGTTTGATTCATATGATGTACGATTCCTTAGAGACCAGCTTTTACTGGATTATTGAATTAGGCCAACGAGTTCAGTTCGACAGTAGTTTCTTTGGAAGCCTCTGCTGATAGATGGTAATTCAATCGCAAAAAAAGCGGATGAACTGAAAAAGCCGCGTCAATGCTAATGCTCCATGCATAGAGAACTAGATTCCGCAAAAACTTAACATTGTAAAATGCAAGTCTACAATATCCGCTGGCTGGCTAACCTTTGATAGTTTGTAGAAATAGCTTGACGTGATATCATGATTTGATAAAATAATGATGATTTGATTACATGATATGATGATTTGATAAAATGATATGCTAGTTTTTTCTCGTCACTTTGATTTATTAAGCAGTATCAATGGATGTTGGTTTATTAGAATTGTAACCAGTTTTTTTTCTCAATATAATTTCCCTTGCATTATATACAATATTAATGGAATACTTTGATAATTTAGAGAAAACAGTGCAGTTGTGATGTTCAAGAATATAGAAAAAAAGGTGAAAAGAGAGGTTGCAAACTCAAATGAAAGAAGAAGAATGCAGAATATAAACAATGGTTTTCAAGATTTAAAAGCAATTGTTTGTGGAGATGATGATGGAAAAATTAGCAAGGTAAGCTATTCTTGTTTGCTCCTTAATTGTCATTAATTATTTTCTTTTTATGATAAGGCTGTGCTTGACCCGAATTGGCTGAATAACAACATTGCATTTGTTTTTTTGTAAGAAAAGTGTACTAGAAAACTGAAAAATTAAGGAACTCAGTTCATGAAGCAAAAAACCTAGATTTTCATTTAAATTAATACGATGACCTGTTTGGCATGAGGCTTTACACACAGAGCTAAAAATACACTTCTCTCGTCTAACTGAAGCATTACAAGGGAAGTGAATCTCTTGACAAAGTGTCACAAGCATTTGAACACAATGGCAGCATTGAGGAGCCTGCAACAACTATCCCCAATGAGGAAATGTTCCCAGCATGGAAAATTGAATGCAGGGCCCTAAACATTCAAATTAACTGCATCATAATTAAGAAACTCATTAAAACGCATCAACTATTATATTTCTAAAGTGTTAAGAAACTAGAGTACTAGAGATGTTGATTTTTTTTCTTATGAAAACAATTAGTTTTTTTTACAAAAGAGTTATTCAGTTAATTGTGACCTAAAACCACAGCAATCTCCACTAGTTCTTTACTCACCATCAGCCAGCCACCAATGAAAAGCTCATCTGTTAAAAATGGTATATTTAATAAATGAGATTAGGATATATTTATGGACACAGAATCTTTGCTCAGCATGGTGCCCTGAAAAACAAAAAGGGGAAAGGGGCTTTAGGTCCTCATTCTAAGACATGTTTTAGTCATTTTCCAACCTTTAGTCTGACACTGAGACTCAAAGATAATGCAGCTGTAACAGGTGGGGCTGTAACTATATTACCCTCACAGCTTAAAAAGTTTGGGAACAAGTTTTAAAGTTGATCATTGCCAAAAATCTTTAAGATGGAAGAAAGGCAAAGACCACACTCCTAAGGCAGATCTCCACTAGACGATTTTTAAGACGATTCTCAATCACGCGACAAGCACTGTTCTGCTTTGTAGAAGCGAGTTTTATAGATCGTCTTCATTTTAGTTTCTCACTATGTACGGAACTGATGATCCAACACACCATACTCTTATGTCAGCTAAGATCTGAAAAAAACTGTAACTGACCATCAAAATGAAAAGAAGTTCCGATCTCAGGGAAGAAAGCTAATGCCCCCTCCCCTTATGTTTTTAATCCAGTTTCAGAAAAATTAGAAAGTCAATCTTAAAAAAGTAGGGTGGACATGTCCACCCCAGTCCACACCGTGGTGCCACCCTTGGGATGGGTTATTTATTCTCCTACCTCATTCCCATATATGAAGAAATGCAACTTGCTATTTGCTCAGTAAAGAAAAAGAAAAAAACATTATATTTCCATATTATGTTCTGAAAACAATGGCTGCACCTTAAGCTTTGAAGTATATATTGCCAAAGAGTAAATAGGGGAAAATTTGTCAATCATTGACAATATATCTTATAGTAAAATTATTGGGTCCATTGACTCCCTCGTTCCTCATCCTTTTACATGATCCTTGGACAGTAAATCTACAATAGCAATACATTTTGAAATGGAAACTCATTGATTTTTAACATTGTACTTTTAACAACTTGACAGAAACAACACTTCTTTCAAAATGGGTAGCAAGTTAATATAAAACTGTATTGCTGAGAATAGGGTACCCTTTCTTCCACATTATAGTTGTCTTGAATTCTGATGGGTTACCATGCATTTCAATTAAAAAATGGCCCTTCTTCCTTGTTTTCCACACTGCACCCCTGCACTTGGTTTACTGTAGGCAGAGAAAAGAGGGTTGTTGATTTACCTCCCAGCTCGTCCTAAATTCCTAAAAATTCTAAAATTTAGCATTTTCATCAAAAATAATAAAATCTTCCTAAAATTTGACAAAGAACCCTAAATTTCCTCAAATTTCTCAAAAGTTTCAGTTAACTTTTTCAGTTTTAAATTTTAGCATCAAGTATAATGGAAATAGACAAGTAAAATTGTCATTTTTCCAAAATCTTGAAATCAACAATATAAACATTCTATAGTCTTCAATTTTTCTTTCTATTTTCTTCTAATTGTACTATTTCTTTTTCAAAGTTGCTCTTCCTTTCAATTCTTTGTCAATTTTTGACTGTGCTTTTTGTATGTCTTCTCTCTTTAAGCTCTTTTGTGAAAGGCATTTTTGAAGTTGCCTATTGCCTTTCAGTATTATTTTCTATGCTACCCAATTTCAAGATTTCTTCAATTCTATTTCTCTTTTTATCTCTTCAAGTTTTTCTTTTCTTGCGATTTCTTTGCTTTTTCCCTCAACTTCTTTCATGGTTTCCCTCTGTTGTGTCCCTTCTGCAAGTTTTGCTGCTCTTTTTGCTTCCAAATCTGCAAAGTATTTACTCTGTGCATTCTTGACTAAATGTAGTCGACTTTGGGATATTGCTATGTTAAGAACACCATGTTAAGAAACCAGGCCTTCTTGCTCCAAGAAATATTCATCTGATATATATTCTACTTGATAGCATCCCCAGTAGTTTCTTATGAGTTCACAGAGATTCTCTATGGTAATGCTCAATGTGACTCAAAATACTCAGGGAGTGACAGCTTCAAAGTTTAGCAATGGTTATTGTGGGACTTACAATTGAGCTGAGTGAACCAGATTCATTTCTAACTTCTTATTAGCTGTATATCAAATGGCAGTTTATTGAGCAAGTTTTTGGTTGATGTCACAAATCACGTGTTCTAAATCAACACATTCTTGTTTGATCATGATTTGCTCTTCATTAAACCAATATATATTGCAGTAAGATACAGTGTTGGTGGGTACAGCGCCCCCATACCCGCCTCATCTTTGCTGACGTCTGTAGGTACAAATAGCTGAAACATAGCATACTTGTGATCTTTTTCGTCCAACAATCTTCAGAATTTCTGCTGTGAATTGTTTCCCACTATATCTTGCTATCTTCAAATTTTGCCATACCAAAAACTTTTTGGTTTAATAAGAAATCCTAAAATGTCCTAAATAATTATTGTTGGTTCCTAGAAAAGTCCTAAAATTTGGCTTTAAAAGTCCTAAATTCCTTAATAAAATTCGCAATCAGATGCTGGAAGGCCTGCAAAGTGCTGATAATAATGTGGGCACGTTTTAGTAATCGGTAATTTGGTAATCGGTTAATCATAAAGGCACTGTCACTGGTAAGAACACTGGTTATAAACATCATTTCAAGGTCTGTTTATAGAAATCTACATTCAAGAACCTAAACCCTGACTTAACCTTATGAAGGGGTGCATTGATTTAAATGTTTTGTGGTTAACTTTGCTAGTCACATTTTTAAATGTTAAGCTGTTTGTCAGTGCAAAAATAACAGATTGATTTGTATTTTATTTTCCTAACTTTTAGGCTGGTGTCCTTAGAAGAGCTATTGATCATCTAAATGTTCTTGAAGAATACAATAATTTGTTGATTCAGCAAAATCGGAACTTGAAGAGGCTGTTGTCTGAAAGTGACAAAGGGCAACTCCTTTATCAGTTTAATTCTCCCGTAAAAAGAAAGATTGAAGGTGGCAAAAAGAAGCCTTCCAAATGTAAGAAGCTAAAACTTGAACCTGAACAAAAAATTGAAGACACAAATAGAGTAATCGGCATCACCGTCCAGGATATGTATAATTTGCGTTCAAATGCAGATAAAGACAGAGAGTCATTTGAAGTATTTTTAACTAAAAATGAAACAACACCAACATCCCATAGGGATGAAAGTTTTCCAAATAGAGGTGCAAGGAGAAGTCTTGAATCCATTATTGAAGCAATAAATCAACTTGAAGGAGAAAAGTGGTTAAATTCTTCATTTGATGAGAAAGATCTGTGATTCATAGATCAGGCAGCACCCATAGTGTTGCAAGGATGTGGAATAAAATTTCAGTCAGCTTGGGACAGTAAGGCCTATTACTTTAATGTTAGATTCCAGAACTTGTTGATGTAAATCTTTCAACAAGTAGCTATCCTTTCCCATGCCAAAAGCACAGAAATATATTCCAAGGCAATACCAACCTGGCTGGCTATGCTGCAGGAACCATCCCTCGCTCCAGTTTGCACATACCTAAATCCATTCTTGTGAGGAATATGATGCAAACCTCTAACATGGTAAAAGAATATGAGTAACTACTGTTTTGTAACAGTCTTGAATTTATCTTGCTACATAGATGAGAACAATACAAAAATTGCATTTGTTTTTTTCACATTTCTTTCTTTATCATAATCATTTTTATAATGTTTTAAATTATTTTACAATTACATTAATTTTTATGTGGTTTTTTAATTGGTTTTGATAGGGTGTGATTTTTATACACCTCCCTGAATTAAGCTTCTCTAGCAACTCTGTTTTAACAAGGTAATTTATCTAAGAAAATTGGAAAACAGAAGTTGTTACCAAGCCTATAAATATAAACACAACTTCTTTCAAAAAGGCTTAGTGGAAAAATTGCCAATTTTTCTAAGCCTGTAGCCTTGATTTTTTTATTTGATTTGATTTTAAGAGTTGACCTCTTTGATTTTGTTGAATTTGAACGTCCCCAACCACCAATTTTAAAATAATCAGAGAAGTTTTTTAAAGACTTAAAAGAAAAAATTTCTTTAGAAAATTTTGGTAGAAAAACTCTGCTTTTTCTAAGCCTATAGCCTTGAATTTTTGGCAAAATTTGAACTTCTGGATTTCTTGAAAATTTAAAATTTCCAGTAACAATTGTATACCCTTAAATAGATATTAGGCAAAATAGGCAAAATTTTTCTAAACCTTAATAGACCAAATTTGGTTAAAAAATTTCGTGGAAAATGTGAATTTTTCTAAGCCTATAGCCTTGACTTTTTGGCAAAATTGCACCTCTGTATAATTTTGGAATTTGAATATTCCATGGGCTAATTTTATCTTTAAATTTATTGTAATAATCAAAGAAGCTTCTTCCAAGCTTATAGAATAAAATTTCTTTCAAACAATTAGTGGAAAAATGTGAATTTTTCTAAGCCTATAGCCTTGACTTTTTGGCAAAGTTTGGCCTCTAAACTCTTGGAATTTGAACATCCCAAGGACCAATTTTGCATTTGAATTCGTTGTAATAATCAGACAAGCTTTTTTCAAGCTTATAAAATAAAAAGAATTTTTTGAAAAAAATTTTGTGGAAAAACTTGGAATTTTTCTAAGCCTATAGTCTTGTCTTTTTGGCCAAAAATGGCCTCTCTGACTCAATTTAATTTGACCATTCCCAGCGACCATTTTCACCTTTAAATCAAGCATAATAATCAGACGAGTTGTTTCTAAGCCTTCAAATTTCTTGAAAAAATTCGGTGGAATAATGTGAATTTCCTAAGCCTATAGTCTTGACTTTTGACCAAATTTTGACTTCTCTTAAACCTTGGAATCTGAACATTCAATGCGCCAATTTCACCTTTAAATCAAGTGTAATAAACAAGGAAGTCAATTCTAAGGCAAAAAAGACCAAACTTCTTTACAAAAATTCGGTGGAAAAAATATCAATTTTCTAAGCCTATAGTCTTGACTTTTGACCAAAAGTAGACCTCTCCTAAACCTTGGAATCTGAACATTCCATGCGCCAATTTCACCTTTAAATCAAGTGTAGTAATCAAGGAAGTCAATTATAAGACAAAAAGACCAAACTTCTTTACAAAAATTCGGTGGGAAAAATATCAATTCTCTAAGCCTATAGTCTTGACTTTTGACCAAAATTGACCTCTGATTTATTTGAATCTGAACATTCCATGCCCCTATTTCACTTTTAAATCAAGTGTAATAATAAAGGAAGTCAATTATAAGACAAAAAAGATCCAACTTCTTTACAAAAACTCGGTGGAAAAAATATCAATTTTCTAAGCCTATAGTCTTAACTTTTGGCAAAAACTGAGTCTTCCCCGATTTATTTGAATCTGAACATTCCATGCGCCAATTTCACCTTTAAATCAAAAGTAGTAATCAAGGAAGTCAATTATAAGACAAAAAAGACCAAACTTCTTTACAAAAATTCGGTGGAAAAAATATCAATTTTCTAAGCCTATAGTCTTGACTTTTGACCAAAAGTAGACCTCTCCTAAACCTTGGAATCTGAACATTCCATGCGCCAATTTCACCTTTAAATTAAGTGTAATAATCAAGGAAGTCAATTATAAGACAAAAAACAAACTTCTTTACAAAATTTCGGTGGAAAAAATATCAATTTTATAAGCCTATAGTCTTGACTTTTGACCAAAATTTGACCTCTCTTAACCTTGGAATCTGAACATTCCATGCGGCGATTTCACCTTTAAATCAAGTGTAATAATCAAGGAAGTCAATTATAAGACAAAAAAGACCAACCTTCTTTACAAAAATTCGATTGAAAAAATATCAATTTTATAAGCCTATAGTCTTGACTTTTGACCAAAATTTGACCTCTCCTAAACCTTGGAATCTGAACATTCTATGCGGCAATTTCACCTTTAAATCAAGTATAGTAATCAAGGAAGTCAATTATAAAACAAAAAAGATCAACCTTCTTTACAAAAATTCGGTGGGAAAAATATCAATTCTCTAAGCCTATAGTCTTGACTTTTGACCAAAATTGACCTCTGATTTATTTGAATCTGAACATTCCATGCGCCTATTTCACTTTTAAATCAAGGGTAATAATAAAGGAAGTCAATTATAAGACAAAAAAGATCCAACTTCTTTACAAAAACTCGGTGGAAAAAATATCAATTTTCTAAGCCTATAGTCTTAACTTTTGGCAAAAACTGAGTCTTCCCCGATTTATTTGAATCTGAACATTCCATGCGCCAATTTCACCTTTAAATCAAAAGTAGTAATCAAGGAAGTCAATTATAAGACAAAAAAGACCAAACTTCTTTACAAAAATTCGGTGGAAAAAATATCAATTTTCTAAGCCTATAGTCTTGACTTTTGACCAAAAGTAGACCTCTCCTAAACCTTGGAATCTGAACATTCCATGCGCCAATTTCACCTTTAAATCGAGTGTAATAATCAAGGAAGTCAATTATAAGACAAAAAACAAACTTCTTTACAAAAATTCGATGGAAGAAATATCAATTTTCTAAGCCTATAGTCTTGACTTTTGACCAAAAGTAGACCTCTCCTAAACCTTGGAATCTGAACATTCCATGCGCCAATTTCACCTTTAAATTAAGTGTAATAATCAAGGAAGTCAATTAGAAGACAAAAAACAATTTCACCTTTAAATTAAGTGTTATAATCAAGGAAGTCAATTATAAGACAAAAAACAAACTTCTTTACAAAAATTCGATGGAAGAAATATCAATTTTCTAAGCCTATAGTCTTGACTTTTGACCAAAAGTAGACCTCTCCTAAACCTTGGAATCTGAACATTCCATGCGCCAATTTCACCTTTAAATCGAGTGTAATAATCAAGGAAGTCAATTATAAGACAAAAAACAAACTTCTTTACAAAAATTCGATGGAAGAAATATCAATTTTCTAAGCCTATAGTCTTGACTTTTGACCAAAAGTAGACCTCTCCTAAACCTTGGAATCTGAACATTCCATGCGCCAATTTCACCTTTAAATTAAGTGTAATAATCAAGGAAGTCAATTAGAAGACAAAAAACAATTTCACCTTTAAATTAAGTGTTATAATCAAGGAAGTCAATTATAAGACAAAAAACAAACTTCTTTACAAAAATTCGATGGAAGAAATATCAATTTTCTAAGCCTATAGTCTTGACTTTTGACCAAAAGTAGACCTCTCCTAAACCTTGGAATCTGAACATTCCATGCGCCAATTTCACCTTTAAATCGAGTGTAATAATCAAGGAAGTCAATTATAAGACAAAAAACAAACTTCTTTACAAAAAATCGATGGAAGAACAAAAATTCGATGGAAGAAATATCAATTTTCTAAGGGCCTTATAGTCTTGACTTTTGACCAAAAGTAGACCTCTCCGTAAACCTGGGAATCATGAAACATTCCAATGCGCCAATTTCACCCTTAAATTAAGTGTAATAATCAGGAAGTCCAATTAGAAGACAAAAAAACAATTCACCTTTAAATTAAGCTTATAATCAAGGAAGTCATTATAGAACAAAAAAACAAAACTTCTTTACAAAAATTCGATGGAAGAAAATATCAATTTTCTAAGCCTATAGCGTTGACTTTTGACCAAAATTTGACCTCTCTTAACCTTGGAATCTGAACATTCCATGCGGCAATTTCACCTTTAAATCAAGAGTAATAATCAAGGAAGTCAATTATAAGACAAAAAAGACCAACCTTCTTTACAAAAATTCGATGGAAAAAATATCAATTTTATAAGCCTATAGTCTTGACTTTTGACCAAAATTTGACCTCTCCTAAACCTTGGAATCTGAACATTCTATGCGGCAATTTCACCTTTAAATCAAGTGTAGTAATCAAGGAAGTCAATTATAAGACAAAAAAGACCAACCTTCTTTACAAAAATTCGATGGAAAAAATATCAATTTTATAAGCCTATAGTCTTGACTTTTGACCAAAATTTGACCTCTCCTAAACCTTGGAATCTGAACATTCTATGCGGCAATTTCACCTTTAAATCAAGTGTAGTAATCAAGGAAGTCAATTATAAGACAAAAAAGACCAACCTTCTTTACAAAAATTCGATGGAAAAAATATCAATTTTATAAGCCTATAGTCTTGACTTTTGACCAAAATTTGACCTCTCCTAAACCTTGGAATCTGAACATTCTATGCGGCAATTTCACCTTTAAATCAAGTGTAGTAATCAAGGAAGTCAATTATAAGACAAAAAAGACCAACCTTCTTTACAAAAATTCGATGGAAAAAATATCAATTTTATAAGCCTATAGTCTTGACTTTTGACCAAAATTTGACCTCTCCTAAACCTTGGAATCTGAACATTCTATGCGGCAATTTCACCTTTAAATCAAGTGTAGTAATCAAGGAAGTCAATTATAAGACAAAAAAGACCAACCTTCTTTACAAAAATTCGATGGAAAAAATATCAATTTTATAAGCCTATAGTCTTAACTTTTTGGCAAAAACTGAGCCCTCTCCGATTTATTTGAATCTGAACATTCCATGCGCCAACTTCACCTTTAAATCAAGTGTAGTAATCAGAGAAGCTTTTTTCCAAGGTTATAAAATAAAATTTCTTTGAAAAAAATTTAATTGAAAAATCTGAAGCCTATGTCCTGGCTTTTTGGCAAAACTTATTTTCTCTGATTTTGCATAATCCGGATATTACCTGCACCCTGTTTCAATTTTACCTTAAAAGAGCAAAATGTAAAGTTGTCAATCATCAAGATCAAAGCACAAAAATTGTTCTTAAAACTCAAATCAAAATATCAGTGGTTTTTCTTGTTCGAGTAGATCTTTTAATCCCTAGGTTTTGTCGTGATTAAAAATCTTTCAGTACATAGCGATCTATGTTTTCACGGTGAGAAATCCAACAATTAGTAATTAAATGCCCTTCTAGATTTTTTATTCAGCAAAGTTATATTTATTTTAATTTTTCGTCTAAAGGAATAATTTTTCTTCTTATTTGTTTTTGATTATGAGTTTTTACTTGTCAAAAACTCCCTCTTTAGAAAAAAAATACATAAGGATTGGCTTCTTTTCAGCAGTTGAGTGAGCGTAGAATGAGCACAATGGATTTTGTTAAAAGGTTGCCATAAAAAATTAATATTACCACAATTTTGCTATACCTTCTCACTTTTTGTCTCTAATGCCTTCATTACAGAATTTAGAATTAAGAAGCTATTCAATTATTACCATTGATGCTTTGCTTCTCAAATGAAGGCAGGTATAAAATGAGAATATTCAAAATAACTGTAATTTTGGGAATTCGCAGAATTTTAAATTTAG
Source organism: Rhopilema esculentum (assembly GCF_013076305.1). Next base: position 5,642,389 of record NW_027019365.1, on the reverse strand, counting down.
TTTTTATACATACTTACAAACACTTATTCAAAATTCGATTTAGACAACAAATTCTTCATACGTTCAATACTCTAGTTGTAACTCAAGTGCATTAAGAAATCCCTTGCTTTACGTATCTTGACCAGAGCTTAACAAGTGATGGTCAAACATTGGTTCGGTACAAAACATTGGGGTGGTATATCTCAGTTAAACTGGTTAGTAAAGACACCCTGGGCGTTTAGGGAGTTCGGTCCTCAAGATGGCTAACAGCTATGGTTTCAAAATTGCTGAATACTTCTGCCCCCCTAATAGTGATCAGCATAATCTCAACGGAATAAAATTAAACTTATATGGTTGGGACAATTCTAAGGTTGCTCAATAACCATTTATTTGGCATATATTTGGAATTGGTAAATCTAAAAACATAGTTCTGTGGTGGTCTGCCCTCACCAGAAAAGCAAGTATGAGATGTGTTTTAAATTAACTGTAGCGAGGTTCTTGAAGGTGCAAAATAGGACATTTGAACCTTGAAATCCCAAACAACAACGCAAACTTTCTTAGGTGAATCACATTCCATTCAATCAAAAAGAAAGCAAGGTTAGGTACTCCTCAACTAAAGCTGGGACAATCTGATTACAGACCTCTTCGTTCAAGATCCTATGTCCCAACACATCATATTTAGATATTAGATATTATAATTTCATTTATTGACAAGAAAAATTTTGATAATACAACATTGAAACAAACCTCGTCAGTACACAACACTTCTAAAACATAAACAATTTGTGAGCTAGGCCTCGGCGTGATCTCCTGTTAGGTCCACACGGGCATATTCGTCTGAGTCGATCGATTTACAAAAATGAATGGCGTACTTGAGCTTTTCTCGCAAAATCAACCTGCTCGTGTATCGCGGCATTTTCAGCATGAAGAAACATGTGTAGGATTCTGGTAGATACATGTTTGGGGGAGAAAACTTGTCCAGTACCTGAAAAATCATAGGATGTTAAACATTATTGTTCAAAGCAGGAGTCAGAGAAAAGATTAAAGACATTACGTCCCGGTGAATTTCAGTGGTCACCTAAATTGTCATTGTTTGAATTTTGCAATATGTTGATATTAAATATCCACACAGCAACATTGGACTAATTCTAAACGTTCCAAATATGCCGTTGAACCTATTGTAAACGTGAACGGTTGATTGAAACGGGACATATTGCCTTCAAGAGAAAACAATTGAATAACATTTAAAAAGTAAACTCTTCCATGTAAACAAGGTTTTTTTTATGACAAATTGAGCTTAATTTTTGTGTACAAAAATCAACATATCGCTGATACAAAATTAGACATTAATAAATTTAGACCAAAATCGATTTAGAGTAGAAGCCCTTAGTAGATACTTCATATCAGAAGTTGAAAATTTTGTTTCCAAACAATTTGTATCATACACTAAAAATTTGAAAAAAATACAGAGCATATTGCATTCCTTCTTAGATCAAAAGTTGTGAAATAATCACCCGCCAAACGATTGGTATAATACCCAAGCAAGGCTACAATCACTATGATCATGATACTCAAGCAGGACTACAATCACTATGATCATGATACCCAAGCACGGCTACAATCACTATGATCATGATACCCAAGCAGGGCTACAATCACTATGATCATGATACCCAAGCAGGGCTACACTCACTATGATCATGATACCCAAGCACGGCTACAATCACTATGATCATGATACCCAGGCACGGCTACAATCACTATGATCATGATACCCAAGCACGGCTACAATCACTATGATCATGATACCCAGGCAGGACTATAATCACTATTATCATGTTAAAAATCATTATCATTTCACCGGTTTCTTAACTGATCAAATATGAAGAGCAGATACTATTAGCAAACATGCCCTTAAAACGGGACCAATACAGCTGAATTAACATACCTGAAAAACAAAATCTCTTCCACGAAAGTCCGCCGCTGTTCTCGGTAGCCTGGCTCTCCCCCAGACAAATCGCAGAAAGAGCGATCTTTCAAGACTCGTGAAATCTTCTAGAACGTCCCAAAACCAGCGGACGAGGGGCTCGTTGACGTCAACATTTTTGTAAGATGTTATGGCTTTCAAGGAGTCTACGGGGATTTGAGGGCTGCCACAGACCATCGTTTCGAGCTCGAAACTGGAGAAAAATATCAAGAGAGGCACTGGAACGACCTTCGCCATGCCCTCTCTTACGGCAGCTATCTGCTGGTCGAATTCGTATAGTCGATACTTAAGTGCGAGTTTGAGGTATTCTCCTCTGTTTTCACATGATATTTTGCTATAATTTTCTACCAACTGTTTCTCGACGTTATCACTTGATAAAATAGTAAAAGGCATATCTAATCCTTCTTCATTGAGATCTAGCTCACGGATGTAGTTAAGTTTAGGGAGAAAACCCCTGTCCACTCCCATTATATCTTCAAAGGATAGACACTCCCCTGAAAGTTGCTTCCAAACAGGTTCTGCTAGGTTTAGGGCTAGAGGACTTCCAGTTCGTATGGCCACGCCAATCAGAATTCCAAGAAATTTGAACATCTCGATATGAACTTGCGATCGGGCAGAAGGATTCAACAAGTAAGACCTCTGTACGCCGTCCAGATCATCGCGGCTATCAGGGGTTGGAATCAATAGGGGCAACGAGCCGTTCTGCAACTCCTCGCACATTTCAGCGATTGACTCTGAGTATCCTCCTCCACAGTCATCCACACTTTCACCAATGAATTTCACTTTCCAAACACGGTGAGGCAGAAACAAGCTCTCGGATCTCAAAAGACCCATTTTCGAACAAGCCTGAGCAAAGACAGATTTCAAGCCGTTTTTTCCAGCCAAACCATTGCCTTTTCTGTATTTCTTAACCTTGAAAAGTACATATAATTAGGTGGCTTCACAAAGCAAAGCATTTCGCGTTACAAATTTAGGCGAAGAAGATACAAAAGCGGCTAGTGGGCGATGCGAAGCACCCTGACAAAGGAACTCCCACCAATGTCATGCTGAGCTCTTACATCTAATGAAAATCTCAAAATGAATATTGTTCAATATTTTGCCTCAACATTTTGATATCAGGCATCGTGAGCAACTTTCTGCTTGTTGGCCTGTTCATTAAGGAGTCTTTGTGAAGCCAATTGGACATGTGTTCTTGAAACATTAGGCTCCGTTATTTCAAGGTTATACTTTTTGCATGCCTTCTTACGATTGCAAAAGGATTATGGCGTTATAAACATAACTTTTACAAAACTTTAAAGGCAATATTAAAGACTTGCTCAGGAATTGATGATCAGAAATGTCCTATGCTGGCTGCAATTTTCTACGCATGTCTTATTTATAAATGATTTTAAGCAGTTCGGTATTTACGACTGTCCGGAATCTTACGCAATTTCAAGAATGGCTGCTTGAGGGGAACAAAGTACTTTTGTCTATGTGTGATACTTCTGGTCTAGTTGCGACGAAAAATTACTGATTGTAGGTCGGATAGTTGAAAAGAAATGTTTTAACAAGCAAAACTTGACTTACTGATACACGGTTGAGATCCAGCACCGGACCATGTTGGTGATCTCTGATCATGGTGTTGTTAATGATCTTTCTAAAAGCGGATTCCTAGAAAGAGGATTTGAAAAATCAAAGAAAAATGACCAATTTCATACATCAGTATGCAGAGAACAGTACAAGTCCTGCGAATTTCAGTAAGAAAAGAGGATGCAACATTGGTTCTTAGTCTAAGCCAATATAAAGGGACCTGGGTAAAAAAAATCATAGGATCATTTACAAAAGAATCGCACAAATGGTTCTTCCTGATGGCGAGGGTGGGTAAAAATTGGACGATAGCACTAAACTATGTCTTTGAACTTTCAAGTGATGCTTAATGCGACAGATTAGAGCGGAATTTCTCTTCCAAGTATTTTACTTGGAGGAGCATGTTTAGGGGTAGTTTGTAAATTTGTGTAAAGTCTACTTGGAGAGGTAAACTTGGAGAGGCAATAATACTAAGTAGTGAATGAAGCTCAGAAACGGCTCTAGTTTACCTTGCTAGAGGAGGTCAACGAAGATCGCAAGAGTTCGATGTTATTGTGTCTGAGCAGCGAGTTGATCCTACTGTTGATATTTTCGATGTCCAGGAGGGGACTTGCATTCCAAAATAGTTCCGAGAAATGGTGCAACAACAACAGGCGGTTTCTAATTGTAGTTATGTTGAACTTGTGGAGCCTTGTCATTTCAGCAGGAATTTCTTTCGGTAGTCTGCAGGGCTCCACCGCTTGGGTAGTACTCCATGCCACAGTATGTGCAGAGCCACAGGCTACCCGGTCTATTTTCTTACCCTGAAAAAAATTAAAATTAATAAATTTTGATTTTAAAAATAATAGCTGACTACAGGCCATTTTAGTAACCATAAGAATTTGAAAAAAATTTCTTGACCACTATCATCGTGAGAACTAGTTAATTTGGATCCTCTTGAAGTTAAACTTCTTATACGACATCCTTTAATCCGGGGTAAGCTGGCGTTAAACACAGCGAAAACAAAACTTCAATTCCGTATACAAGTTCTTTTGTGAAAATTAAATGGTCAAAAATGAGGGATACTATAAAGTTACCTACATTCTATGTCAGGTGCTATCATTTTACAAAAAACTTAACTGGTATGATTCTGATTGCATAGCTATGAAAATAACTGGTCACTGGTCTAAAAGCCGTATAGGCAGAGCTGTAAGAGCTTTGATGTATAGAACAGGACGATTATGCGTTGCAATTCAGTGTTTCACAATTAATGCAAAGGCAATGGACTTGTTAACAGTATTTTATTATGTACTTAATAGTGTAGTTACATAAATTCTAGTGATCAAACGTGTTTCAATACAAGGACATGCCAAAAACATATTGGCTTGCATACCGGACATAATGATGTAATGAAGAAAATCAAAACATTTTCCTATTGTCACTCTTAGCAAAATTTGCATACCAATAACGACTGTACAAGTTTAGGCCTTTGCACTGCATTTGTTGTTCCATCACCTAACTGGCCCTCATCATTATCACCCCATGTGAACACTTCACCCTTATCCGTACAAACGACGCAGTGGAGAGAACCACAAGCTACTGATACAACCCGCTTGCCTTCCAAAGCTTCGACAATCTTCGGTCGACGCACGTGATCGTCTGTTCCATGGCCTAATCGATAATAATCACCTTTTCCCCTGTTTTTAAAAAAAACCAACTCATACAAAATGCTTTTTCAGAGAAACAAATCTAGCGAAAAAACATTTTAAATGTTTCAGAAAAGATATTTGAAAGACATTGAATTAGTAAGCAAATGCAAAGTTACTTCTCATTGAAGAATCCGAGTTCTTTTATAGATAACTTGGGAATATGCGATAACTTGGGAATATGCGATAACTTGGGAATATGCGATAACTTGGGAATATGCGATAACGTTGGAATATGCGATAACTTGGGAATATGCGATAACTTGGGAATATGCGATAACTTGGGAATATGCAATAACTTGGGAATATGCAATAACTTGGGAATATGCGATAACTTGGGAATATGCGATAACTTGGGAATATGCGATAACTTGGGAATATGCGATAACTTGGGAATATGCGATAACTTGGGAATATGCGATAACTTGGGAATATGCGATAACTTGGGAATATGCGATAACTTGGGAATATGCGATAACGTTGGAATATGCGATAACTTGGGAATATGCGATAACTTGGGAATATGCGATAACTTGGGAATATGCGATAACTTGGGACTATGCGATAACTTGGGACTATGCGATAACGTGGGAAGAAGCGCTCTAGAAAAACCAACTCCTGCGATTAATTGTGTTTTAAGATTTATGTAAAACCCATTCTGGAAATTTTCACTGTTAAAAGCAGGCAATGTTGATAGACAAAGTCTACAGGACAAAAATGCGACAACTGGTGCAAATTACATTTCAGAAATATGCATTACAGAATGGCTGTTTTCACTTACACATATAAACGCAAAACTTTAGATTTGATGATGCAGCTTCAATGACCTTATAACCAAGTTCTGCCAAGAATTAAAACTACAGTTGGTTGAATTATTACTTCGAATGAAGAATGAAAAATCAATAACAACAAAAACAACCAACTTACCACGTGTAAACAAGCCCTGATTTTGTTAATGCTAATGAGAACTGAGATCCACACTCCACTGCCGTCACACCAATGCCGATTAAGTCGTCAACTCTTGTGGGAATCTTACACCCCTCACTGCCACCCCTGCCAAGTTTTCCAAAATCTCCATCACCCCAAGACCACACACAGTCATCGTCAGTGACGCAAAGGGTCTGGGCATCACCGCTTCCGCAAGCAACATCAACAACTTTGAATCCTCTCAAAGCCTCGACCAATTTCGGCTTTAGCTGGTCTTCCGTCTCCCCATCACCGTGGCCTGTTAAAAATGAACATGGTATTAGAATAGAGATCTCGATTACGAATAAAAATCGTCTATTCTATCAGAATTCTGAAGATATATGGTTTTTGGGGATATATCGACATATCGTCAGACTTTTCCATAGAAAGACGCTAAAGATAAATTTTTTGCCTTGCAGAAGATGGCTTCAAGGGATAACTCTGGGTTTCACACCTACAGCCCATCAACTGCACGGTGAAAAGAACAGAAATAACATAAGTATACGGCTCCACACTAGCTATGCCAAGCTTTCTTCACATCCCCTTCATATACTACAAATAAATAAACATAACCTCACCTAGTCGACCATATCTGCCTTTTCCCCAGGTGTAAAGTTCGCCTCCCGCAGCAATAGCCGCACTGTGGGAGCCTCCACAAGCCACATCCAAAACATTTTTGCCCAACAAAGTCTCAATCACCCTTGGTCTTTCCATAGATCTGAAAGTCAATTAAGAAAAGAAGTTTACGTTAGCAAATGAGTAGATGGCTCGTTTATAAATTTGATTACGAATGCATGCTCCTGTTACCAACTTCAGTAGATCAAAGATGAAGAGCATTCAAATCGTAGGTATTCTTCAACTTAAATGTTCAAGGAATTCGTAGTCACAGGCTAAACATCAAATAAGGCTAAACATCAAATAAGGAATACATAAACATGAGATACATCATCAGAATAAGATGGTGACAACACAGATAAACGAACATATCCCTTCGTCCTTGCAGTAAATTTAATTTGCTTTACTTTTGGCTAGAAATTGGCCAATAGGTATGAAATGGGCCAATTTTCAGAAAAAACCTTCAAGACAATACTAGTAATATTTGAATCGAAAATCTTTGAACATTCAGATCATACAATGTTGCACTGCTGCGGCATTTTCCGAAATAGCATATATTGATAAACCTAGCCATTTGCCCATGAAAAATTACCAACATTAAAGACTGAATTTATATACTACTCAAGTGTAAAGAAAATGAAGGTATCGTTAAAAAGGAAGGGTCATACTAAAATAAGACTTTCTTAGTCGACGCTTTCAAATGTATTTTTGAAGCAGAAACCTAATCATACTGTCGCTCTTACTCAAAACCGTTCCACTGATAAAACTAGGACATCCATGCTAGAAATTAGAATTATACTGCTTTTTACATCCTCGAATCTCCCTTTCTTTGATTGTTTTAATGAAATCTAGTGTGGAATTATTCTGCATTCAGAGAATAATCAAGCACATTATGCTGAGCCAAACTTACAGCCGGCTGCCATGGCCAAGTTTGCCGTCATCACCTTCGCCCCATGAAAACACTTCTCCGTCAGATGTTAATGCGAGGCAGTGTTTACCTCCAGAGTGAACAGCGACCTTTTTCACTACAACATGCTGAAGTGTCTCTATGAATCGGGGTGAAGTTAAAGTTGCCATTCCGCCGACGCCAAGGCGGCCACCACTGCCGTATCCTGTCGCGTAAATCTGCGATAAACAATTACGGAGCAAAGAAATTAGCTTTTGAGTGAAAAATAAATGAAAATGGTAGGAAGAATCTTCAAAAGGCCAAGGGAATTGACAACGGTATGGATTTGTCTCGCCCACATTGTTTTTTTAACTGTCTAGACCCTTCGTGGTCGCATAACTAAAAAATCATTTACCAAAAAAAACAAGAAGTATAAAAACAAAAAATCAGTATATGGACTCGAATCAGACTAAAGACACTCAATTCAATGAAAACTACCAGTATCTGGTAATTTTAAATACATGACACCATAGCTTTTCTGGAAACATCATACCTTGCCTTCCGCAGACAAACAGAATAGAGTCTGCTCTCCACCACAGATTTGCACTGGCTGCAAGCTCGACACGTTTTCACAAACTTGAGGTGATTTGATTCGGGAGCCTTCAAGGCCCCCAAGCTGTCCCCTATGGTTATGACCCCAGCCATAAATATTTCCACTCCCGCTCCAGGACAGAGACCAATCTCGAGGACGTCTATAAAGTAATATTAATATGCTATTTTCAATGTCTTAACGTACAACGTATCATTAAATGTACGATTAAAAGTACACAGTTCATAAATAGAAACATAATATTCTCATAAAATTGCAAGAAGCAACGTTATTCCAGGTTCATCATAGTAAAAACAGCCAAGATAAATACTTGCTGTTGCCTATTATAATTTTTAACAATCCTGTTTAAATTTTCTATTCAACTCTAAATTAAAAGGTCTCTTACAAATGAGGTCTCTTACCACGAATTTAAATGAAAGTGAGCTTTTGACTTCTGGTAGTTCAAAGTGCTTTTAAAACTATTTCGCTCCTTTATATCGTCGTAAAAATTACACCATTTATAAACGGCCTCGTATCAAAATAGGTTAAGAGGTTAAGAGAGAGTCAAATAGCGACGAAAACTCTTGGTTAAAAGATAAAGGAAGAAAAACTTCAAAGGCAATAAATCAATTTACTTTTGAAGCCAGCTGAGTGCTTGTTTATCCTCTTCATCTGTGAACAATGTGTGATTCTCATATTCTAGTTGAATACTGTCTTCTCCTTGGGCAATCTCTTGAATTCGTGCTCTGACCTCCAGCAAGAAATCCTTTGGCAACGCAGTTCTTTTCACCATGCTTTCTATTACTCTATGTAACATACATGATCGCGTGAACCAGCTCCAACGATATTTATCAGAGCAACAGATGAGATAGTCTAGCCCTAAGGTCCGGCCAACTGTAACAAGTGCCTGGATGAAGATAAGAACAAGTATAAGAGTTGGTGTCATTTTGTTGCTAAGTCATAATGGGCTGAACTGAAATTTTAACATCACAAACATTTTCTTTATGGGAAACATAGCAAGGTTTTCCTTACTCCCTGATAAAAAAGACATTAAAATCTGTAGCAAGTTATAATTTAGCTTAACATTAATCAAATAAGTTAAGTCTCACGCCAAAACAAGTTTTGTGATTTTTGTATCAAATCAAATATGAAACTTTGAATAGCTACTTAGAATCGTCAAGTTCTGCACCCCATAATTATATAGACTAATATATAGACAAATGGGCTGATAATGCATCATAAACAGTAAAATTTCATATCTAAAAGCCAATCAAAATATTCATTTCGAATCAAAATTATCACTTCGAATGCTTTGGGAGAAAGTAATTGAGCTAAGACGACGTCAGACGCCTTTCAAAGTTTTAAAAAAAGGGAATAATCAATACCCTTAGAAACGAGCTGTAGAAAAGGTGCTGTCCAGCTTTAGCCTCGAATCCATACTGTTTTCGCATTGCATCTGGGAGGCCTCTGATTAAACTGCCAAGCGGAGAGGTTGACATTATCTGCAAAAAAGCAATAACCTGGTAAAAAACATCAAGTTCACTTATGATAGGTTTTACTATTTCCTTTGGTGCAAATCACTGAACATAATTGATATTCACATTGGATCTATACATGCCTATATTAACAAAATAAATAAGGAAATAAGGTTACATTTCTCAGATTATTAGGCAAAAAATATCATGCTCTACTAAATTGCGAGTCTCAAAGATGTGACAGAAACGACAAAGCGAGGCCCATCTGAAACTGACACTTTATTCATTTTCAATATTCTATGATTCGGTCTGCCAACACCCCGGAGTGTGGTATTCAAATAATTTTATTTCAAAATTTACTTATAAGGAGAAAGAGCACTTGGTCTCTATCCCCACCCATGCACCCCCAATTGTCCTTTTCAATGCCCTCCCTTTTCCCTCTCAACGCCTCTCATCTCCGACCCCTTTCGGTCCTTCTGACCAATCCTTCATTCCAGCTTTATGATCAAACAATACCTGCTATAACTCCGTTGGCATAACAGTTTTGGAATACACTTACTTCTTTCGTCTTCGCGTCGCCTGTACTTTTGTATTTGAATATACTTGGCACGTCATCTCCATAGTCACTGCAACCAAGAAGATCTGGAACATCAATAGGCGGTGCGATATCCGACACTAAAATATCCTTAGCTTGCAAAATATCCAACATCTCTGGTCAGCGGATAATGAGGGTACTTGTGCGCATGCCGACAAAGCAAAGGTCAGCCTATTACAGTGGGATCCGGGGCCAGTCATCTGCTCGATATCGTGACCTGTTGGAATAATAAAATGATAATAACAGCATTAGCTGAGGATTGAAACATTTACACAGAAGGTGGTAGGTGAGGCCTATTGGAAGTGTTCAAAAACCTGTTTGATTTGTGGGATAGGCTCTGTGTAAACTTGTGTATATACAAAGGAAAATGATTTCTGATGCCTTGGAATAAGACATTCTTATGAATCAGCTGATTACCTGATTATGTCTAATCCTTTAAAAATGAATCATGTTGTAAATTCTTAGGTTCTAAGTTGCTACTCCGATTTTCACGCTGTATACGAAAATATGTTCTACATACTGCATAATGTCACGCTGCATAATGTTCTACATACTTAGCAACGATTTGGCAAGTTCCAACGAGGGTACAGCAAGAGCAGTTGTGTCTGAGGCTTGAGAATAGTCTAAAACCGAGCTCGAAGTCACAGGGTGGGCAACGAATCTCCAGCCCCACAAATTCCATTTGCTTTGTGCAATGAACTTCCATCGCACTTCATCTCCTGTCACACGTAAACTGTTTTTCCAGTCCGATGGATCGCTGCCTGATCGGACAGCCAGAGTTCTCCCATTTCCGTCCATGATCGATAATATATCGACCCCATATTCTGTGGCGCAACTTTTGTCAAATTCAATGCGCAAATTCTCTGCACCTGGGATTCGTATGCGTCCGTTAAGTTTTTTAACTCCATCGTAAGGATGTGGACTGTCCTGTGTCACGGGGTGCAATTCCTTCTTCCGCAATTCATGGTCCGTGACAACATCTTCGATTTCAGTCGTGCATTCGTGAAGCAATATTTGTGCTATCTGTTGCGTGGAAAAGAAAATGTCGTGAGCATCAGATGCACTTTACTTCATGTAGCTTAAAAGTTTCCCCAATGATAAAAATAGTAATTATAGTCAAGTGAAAAGGGAGAATAAAAGAGGTAGGGAAAGGGAATAAGAAAAATGAGAGAAGGGGCTAAATGAGCTTTTTAGAGATGGAAGGCATTAAACTACATGAACGTAGCAAGTAGATCAGCAGAGCAACGCAAGCTTAAAAAAGTACCGAGAGGGAATTTCAAGAAAATCAACGCCCCCCCTCCAATGCAGTCCAAACCCCTTAATACCTTTCTATCATCCCTAAAAAATATCTATCGACCATCCCTAATACATTTGCATCTTTTTCTTTCACTTTCATATGACAAAGCTTCTTAGCTACGTAAAGCAGATCGAATTTACTGCCTGCAAAATAAAGAATGACTTACCTCTTTGTCTCTTTTGGCAGAATGAATAAGAATTGATATGAGGCCTTCCCGCTGGCTTTCATCCAAGCGACCTGAAAAGCCGAGCTTCAATAACGAGACGAGCAATTTCACCTTTGACCGTGAAAGAACAAACCCTGGTTTCTTTTTAGCAGTTTCAATGTTTTGTGTTGTTGCTGTTTGCGAGGCATCGGTATTTGATGCCGATGGCGTTGTGGTAGCATCGTCATCACCACTGCATTGATCCAACGACTCTAAAGATATCTCCTGAAGGTCTCCCAGGATTTTTATCAAGGCATCTCGTGCATAGCAAACTCGCAGAGACTCAAGGATCAGAGTTAGGGACAGTTGTTTTTCTTCGTTAGTTTTGAGATGTAGGACATCCTTTGATAGTGAAGATCGCAGCCTGCGAATATGCTGTCCTACGTTCTCTTTGGTTTTCTTCTGTTCAAACTCGTTTGTCACGTATATCATTCCTAGGGGATCTTTTGCACATTTTAGCTCGACAGGATCGAACAATATCTGGGGTGCTACGTTCAGCTCCGCCCAAGCAATGCTATGAGATGAACCACAAGCCACTCTTGTTATTTTGTAGCCATCAATCCCGAGAACCTTTGCCGGCTTGAAATTTACAGCGACTGTGCCGTTTCCTTGCTGTCCGTGATCATTGTCTCCCCAAGCAAGTACCTGAAATTAAATGAAATAATTTTTCTTTTTAGTACTTTGTGCATCTTAAAATACCTATTGGGAATTACGTTGACACTTGGACTGGGAGCACCCCCGTTTCTTGAAGATGTTTCTGAAACTGTTAAACCTTCATGTTATTGGACGTAAGATAAGGCAAATAGATTGCTGCCTTTGATCCCAGACTCCGTGGATTGTGAAGTGAAGATTGAGCTCACAAGTGAAGCATACCCGAGTTAGGTCAACCTGCCGCAGAAAGAAGCTGACTCTGGTAAATGTAAACGTAATTATTTTTTACCGGAGCGTGCTGAGCTGACCGAATAACAAATGAATCGTGGTCCTTTGTTTACCTGTCTGATATATTCACCACTATTTAGACTAAAAGTGTGCAAAATTGTTTATTGTTTCATTGCCGACAACATTATGTACAAAAAGGAAAAAAGTCTCTGCCGAGAATCGATGGCTATGAAGATACAGATTCAGGTGAGTTCAAAAATAGTTCATAAAGTGTATCAGCTGTGGTTAAACCGAAAAGACTGTTTTTTACAATACCTGTCCATCATCACTGACAGCTAGACAATGCAGCGCACCAACACTAACATCAATGATCTTCTTGTTTTTCAAAAACTCGACGACCTGCGGCCTCCGAATATGGGAATCATTTCCATGCCCCAACCGATAGTAATCTCCTTTACCCCTACGATAAAGAGAAATGTGTCAATAATGGGGAAATTTAACTTTGGGGAAAAAATCGATTTACTGAAGCACAACAAGATGCCTCCTTTGAACACGTATGTACCATCCGCAGACATCTATAGTCATCAGAAAGTGAAGGCGATTCTTGCCAACTGAGTCAATGTACTCGGTTACAAAAAATTGATCTACCAGCCTAATATACAAGGTTTTCTTACAAAACCATCATTGGTTTTTGTAAAATCCACAATTAAAGAAAATCATACATGTAAGATAAAATAATAGATTTGATCTTACTAACCAAGTGTATACCTTCCCTTGAGACGTTAATGCCAGTGAAAACTGTGCACCGCAGAGAACTTTGCAAACACCAACTTCGTTTAGTCTTTCAATTTTCAAAGGTAACAAACACCCATCACTGCCCCCTCTTCCTAATTTCCCGAAATCTCCATCACCCCATGACCAAACACATCCATCTTCGGTTAGACAAATTGTTTGGGCGTCGCGACTGCCACATGAGACCTGAACCACGCGTCTGCCAGAGAAGACTTTCACCTGCAAAAAATTACAAGAAGTCACCGCAGATGATTTAAACGATTTGCCACGTTATTCACACTTATAGGTTCTTTGTGTTATCTATGAATAGCATCACATTATCTTCTATATTTCTGGATAACATTATCCTTAAAACTCGTACTCTTTCCTTCGACTGTATACGAGACTCTAAACAGATCGCTGTATGCATCTAAAAACTTTGAGCAGTTTCACGTACTAGTTGCGTTCTATTGGGATATCTCCTCAGATACTGACCTCGTTTCTCAACTTACTAGAAAACTGAAAATCGCCTTCCTATCTTCCTGCTAACACTACGTAATTGTCTAGTAGAGTATTGAAAGTTACTAATATTCCTGCTTGTCACAAAATCGAGCCAACAGATCTAACGACATACCATTTTCGGCTTCAGTTGATTTTCAACATCACCATGCCCTAAGCGACCGTATGCTCCGCATCCCCAGGTATACAGATCTCCTTCGCTGATGATTGCCGCACTGTGGGCGCTTCCAGCCGCGATTTCTATGACCGTAAGTCCATCTAAAGCTTCGACCAACTTTGGAAAGTCGTAAACCCTGAGAAAAAGCGATGTTTCGATAAATCTCAAGAAAAAAAGAAAGCATTTGTGTGCACTAGATAATAGGATAGTAATCATGGTGATCTTGCTACGTTTCAATCAGAAGATCCCTCAAAAAATCTGTCTTGGTACTTTTGAGAAGATTCACAGTACTCACTTGCTGAAAAATTACAATTTTAGGTTAAATTAAATTTTTGATATTTGGGGTTCCCTCGTAAACTTGAAAGGTTTTTAGAGTATTTTTCAAAACTTATCGTACAATGCTCTAAATATGTATTAATCATGGGTTGCCTGAAATCACAATGGCTTGGTTGGAAATGGATTAAAATAATTAAAAGTGTCTTCTAAAATTCATAGGTACTTTTGCCATAAGTACTTTTACATGTCTATAGAAAGTTTAAGCAAAGATAGAAAAAGTTAGCCATCGGCACATTTGATTCAGTTGAATGATAATTTTGCTAAAGAACAATCAATGCCAATTGATTATGAAAATTTTAGTTTAGAGAAAAACTGTCATTTTAAGAAGCTGTTTAGAGAAAAACAACCATTTTAATAATCATTTCACCTACAAAGTCTCTACGCCATTATCGTCTTAATGCAGTAAAACAAATATAAATTCAAATAGATAAGAATATTAAAACAATCGCATGCTTACAGTCTATTGTTGTGGCCTAACTGACCATCTTCCCCTTCACCCCAAGAATAAACTCTTCCTTCCGTCGTTAAAGCCATTGCATGACGGCCCCCAGAATGCACAGCGATCGTTTTAACAATGACTGAAGCTAGTCCTTCTATCTGCCTCGGAATGGAAACATTGCCACTGACAGGGCCGAGGCCAAGCCTACCATTTATACTTTCACCACAAGCGTATGCTTTGCCACTAAATGAGACTGCGAAAATGGTCTTGGAGCCTCCAACAATTTGATGACAGTTCAGAGCAGACAAGGCTTGCGACAATATTGGCGTCTTCACCTTTAATTCGAAAAAACAGACTGATCATGTCGATAATAAAACTTTATCAAGTAACTTTACCTACGTATTAAAAAAATCTTAAACCTAAACACCATCAATTGAACACATTTTAACGAGAGTTTAGTCTGGAAGAAAGCTCAGGGAATTATCAACAATAGCTCGAGTACTCAAAATAATCTGTTCGTATCTACTACGAACAACCTCAGTTACTTAAGTTACGCTTGATCCTTTCCAAAGCCCAAAAATTACTTCACAAGATGGAGATGGAAACTTTGGGGTCTTAATAAGAAAAGTAAACAAAGTTGTTACCATGGACAAAACTGTGAATCGCGAAAGCATAAACGCGTGCGTGAGACAATTTCAGCTTTTTGATATACCCTGAGGCCAGAATTTAAGTTACCTATATCATATATCCTTTTAAAATATAAGAAAATATTTAGAAACAAACTTGAAAGTATGTTCTATATACCGATTTATTAAGCTGATGTAAAATCGGTAATGACAATTCCTAGAATTGTCTCCCCGAAAAAATAACATGTAAAAATATTAGAATATCCATGCAAGTTCATAAATGAAATTCCTTTCTAAAGAAATCACACTATACGTTAATCACAATATCACAATAATTTCATTGGCAACAGCTAAATGCCATAAATTACCTTAGACCCTTTAAGGCCGCCAAGCTGATCTTTGTCATTAAGACCCCAGACAAACACTTTGCTCTCTCTCTGATTGGCAGGCTTTTTCGTGGCACTCTCTGTCGCCTTAAACACAGGTCTTTGTGATTTTCGATCAAGTTCTTCTTGACAGTCCTTAGCCACAAATTTTAAACAGGACGGTATGCCTGAAACTGGTGCCTTTCTGCTGCATTCTATGCTCAAACGACTGCCTTTGCAAGCGACAAGGCAGGCAAAGCACAGGTTTATTTCAATCTCGATGAACTTGTAGTCCTAGAGACAATGCATATGGTTTTCAAATAAAGTTTTTCAAAACAGTAAATAGCAATACCTTTAGATTCAGTTAAAAAGTAAAATTCAAACAAGCATCCACGAACCAATAACAGCAAAATCTCTTTTTTTACAAACAAGAAAGAGACATTTGCTGATAAATAAAGCACCACGGATTCATAATGAGGAAGAATAATGTCAACTCTATAATTGCCCAGATGTTGCAAATTTTTTATCAACTTGATACCAACGCAAAAGTCGTTACAAAACCGTTATTTATTCACACATACACATCACTTATAAGAAAGCTGGCCTTAATCCGACACTTTAAAATATGATCACGTGATAGTAATTTTCTACAAAAACATTTATTTTTGACTTAAGCTTATACGTTACCTCATCCATATTTTCAAGAAGAGTAACAGAGCTTTTAAAGACATCAATCTGCACAGTTGAGTGCTTTCTCATCGCAACGACGCTTGTACCAACACTGATAATCGCCGATGAAAGAACACAGTCTGGACATGAAAGGTCTAGGGACAAGCTTAAGTTTTTTATCTTTAGGCCAGGGTACATCTCCAAGCAAAGACATGTCTGAAACAAAAGAGCCGTGATCAGAATGGCTAAAGTAGAAGAATTTAAGAAACAGAGGCAAAATCTGGAGCAGAAGAGTCCAGTTGCTTCAAACAATTTTCCAATACCTTTTGCTTCGATCCTGTCTGCAATCTATAAGCTCTTCTAAGCTCAATTGGTGCGCCATTCCAAGAAATATCAGGTATCAACCAAATGTCTTTAACACACTTGCTCAAATTTGTCACAATAACATCATTTTTACTGGCTTTTGGGCCCTTTTGTTTTGGCGGAGTGGTATATTTAAGTGGAGACTTTCCTGGCTCATCGTACCTGCAAAGAGTGACAGAGATGCTATAATTCAGAAAGTATTCTTTCTTAACGCCAAAGTAATGAGGGTGTCTGGTTCCAGCTCCTTATAGCTAATACTTCCAAAGAACAGATTTAAAAAAAAATAGATATTCCACCAAAGTATGGAAAATTTTCATTGGACCAATAAATATCCATTTTATTTTTTCGCTTCAGAAGGTGAGAAATAAAGAATGTTGAAAACATTACGATGACATCCACTAAGTTTTATAAGAAAGCTTGGTTGAGTCAGTCTCTTTATCCGAGAAATATTGACATATTACAATATGATATTTGTTGAAGGAAAGCGCAACAAAAAAGTTGTAACAAAAATTCCAAAGCAACAATACACATGATTAAAAGGAAAGATGCAAACTACTGCTATAGGTATGAGAAAAACCTGAAATTTATGTTAAGATGTTTTAAGACTCTCGACACTGAGTTTAAACAAGTTTCAAAATAACAAAACTTCTAGGCCATAGCAGGAGGGCGAAAACGTATGCAATGTGCCAACATGAATACGCAAAATGGCCCGTTTAAGGTTGTGCCTTACATTTGATAAGCTTCAAAAGAGACGAAGTGTTCAAAAAAACCAACTTCTTAATGAGTAGGTTTGTTCCTTAATCCATGGTGCATTCGTTACCCGTATAAGCACGCCTTTCCTGGAACATTTGAAACCTATCTCCATTGTAAGGAGGTTCAGGAATTTATTTTCTACGCATTTATTATCTCTATTATTTCTAATAAACCAGCTTTTCTTTCTCCAATAAAATGCAACCAAATTCAACGTTTGCAGGCATGGGCCTACCTATAGAAGGAGTGTCCGTGGTTTCCCATCTCGTTGTAACACTCTTCGCAAAGGTCGAAATTGTAACACGTCATACACTTGAAGCGAGAACCCACTATCGGGTTTGAGTAGCAGCCATCGCAGCTAAAAAAAAGATGTTCCATATTGATGTTTAACAATACTCGTGAGACAATAATCACTAAAATATGTATGTTGATATGGGTGTTACGAATATGGTTGGGATTGATCTGTGATATATGTCAAAAAGGGATATGGAAGAGGTGGCGTTATCAATGATAGTACGGGCTTTCCAAAGCAAAATTAGTCCCGATAGGGCCTTTAAAGATAAGAAATCTTAAGCCAAACCTTATGCCAGGATGCGCTGACGCGGTAAGTTCCATTTCAGCAACTAGACCAGTCCAACCAGTTTGTTGCACAAAATCAACCTGACATTCGACACCGTCCGGACTAATCTTTTTTACCATTCCGATATTGGAATGGTTTATTGCACCCCACTTATACTTCGGTGATAAGATGTTCGACTTCACGCGGACCATGTCACCAACTTTTATTTTCATTCCTAGAAAAATGCAAACGATGAAACAGTGACATTTTCTTAATGAATAAGAATATACCCTCTAAAGGGTATGAGCACAGGAAAGAGCAATTGACCTCCTCCATTTGGTTAAACATGGCAAATATCTAAAAAAGTTGCCGAATATGTTCTTTTAAACTATTCGAGTTATTCGAGTAAGCTAAGGCTTGAGTACAGCTAAAAGAATCAAATGAAGAATGCCTCACTTTGCATTAAAATTGTATTGAGTTGCAAATTATTTGTAAAAAAATCTTAACAATGCCAAAACAACTAGGAACGTTTAAGGTTTCATTGCTCAATCAAAATGTTTCATACAAATATTCCACATGTACCTTGAGACTTTATGAACTCGACGTTAGATGGGGCAATATGGCGAGTCTTTCCATTGCAAGTCTGTATTTCAATTGACATCGCATTGTTGCTGTCTAAACAAACCTGCAATTCAACGTAAAAACATTAACTAATCCATCTAATCGGAAGAACAGAGAGAGTCAAACATTCTAACAGATAACCGTTTGTCTTCGATGTAACACAGTTGAATGTCCTTATGGCTCAAAGTGGCCTACAAAAGTTAATTCAAGATGGCCTTGAAACGTAGAATACATTTCAACGCAAAAATCGATCCCTGGAAATTTAAACAAATATGAAGATTTCTAGAAGATTTCAGATTATTAACTCAAGCAAATGCATTTGGTATATATTATCTAAGAAGATTTTGTCGTACAAAACTTGCAACGATTGGGCATTTAACAATGTTTACATCGCGAAAACTGACAAAACCTCCTTTGATCACACAACACAAGGATACATCTCTAATTGACATTTCTTGACGATAAAACAAATTAACATTTGCTGTCCAAAATCATTCCTTATTGCACAAAGCTCAATCTATTACCTTCACAACTGTCCCTGTTTCCGAACTTGTCCCCTCGTTGTCCTTATAACTAATTGTAGTGCCAATTCGAACATTATCTGCTATATACTTTTCGTATTCTTCTGGCGTTTTGAAATCGTCCCTTGTTTGAAACAACGGCTTTACTTCGGATTCGACTGTTTCGCATTCAGATTCACTACTTGAGTCTAAGTTACCCTGTCCGGAGCCAGCCTCACTATCGTTATCATTACTCAATTCAACTTCAACATCCGAATGAGGCTCGGTGTTTGCTGGATCTTGCTAAAAGTCAAAAACCAGAAAAAGATATGTTAAAGAAGCCGTGTTTATTATCGAGACAAAAGCACATTAGATTAGGTACATCTGGTAAAGGTCAAACATGTTAAAGACGAGTTCTAGCTTCCTTAGAATTGAGTGTCAAAATCACTTATCACCGAAAACTTCTGTGCCAAATAAATCTATCAATCTTAGTTCAATCCAACGTAAGCGGTCTATCATATTTGCAAATTAGTTTGCAATATGTGAATTCTTATACCTCCCTTGTATCAAAACCAAATTTGCATCCTTGAGCATATTATAAACATCTAAATAATTCACCTCAATGCAAGTTTGTCTGAAAAAGTGCTACAAATACACCCCATGTGTAGAGAGGTGTAGATTATTCCTCTCTTTATCAATATATTTAACCCTGTTTCTTTTTTTTAACATCACCAACCATTATTTACTCACTAACATGAAGCTAACACTAAACGTTTTTAAAGATTCATCAGGATAGTAAGAATAAACTCAGCATAACACACCGATATTTCGGGGTGATCAAGCAGCCAAGAGACAATCATCTCTGGCCTTATCGTTTCGTCCCCCATCTCTTTTAGCGCCTTTTCTACCATGTACCTCGGAAAGCCCATATCAACAATCTGTTGCACAACTAACGGAGGGTTTGGTAGCCTCGTGCTGCTGTTTCGTCGTCTTCGGGCTCGACGCGCTGGTTTTAACTGTTTCTCAGACTTTCGTGTTGATGATTTTTCAGGTCTCTGTGACGATCTTGTCGACGATAGAAGATACTCAATCAAAGACAAAGCAGCTGTCTGTCATAAAGCAAGAAAAAATGGAGTCAGTGGGCTTCAAATAAATTCTGTTACAGTGTATCTTTGATCCATGCTGCAAATGTGCATTGTAGTTGGCAGTCTTTTGAAGAAACCAAAACAATTTTAAATTCAGGACAGAAACCTTCTCAACAACTCCACTAACTAAGCCCTAAACAAACGCCAGCCAGACAGGGTTTGTGGTATAATATGAACTAATCAAGGAAAAGCTCATTGTTAACAGCCGACATGAAAAAGCAACTAGCAAAGTTTTGACATAAACATTCACCTCGACTTCGTTTCTGTCGTATATTGACCTGATAGGCGCTGACTTTAAAGCGGCAGTAAACAGTTCTTCAAGCAGCCATGGATTACTGACACCCTCGCCTTTCGACGCAGGCTTGAAAACGAGGTTGCCAATCAGGTTGCTATGGGGTAGCAAAGCACGGGCTGCCATGAGTACACCAAGTTCGATTTGTTGCATTTTAAGGTTGCGATCCAGCACTAGGTAGGATAAATAAGTATCTAAGAAATTCAATAACCCGAATAAAAACCTTTGGGTGATACTCAACGAAGCAATGCTTTAAAGCATGAGAACATTGTTATTAATCTGCCTCTAAAGAAGGAGGTGATATTTGTCTATTCTTCTTTTAGATTACCCTAAGAAATTCTCGGAAAGACTTTCACAAAGTCTCAATAGATTGCGTTCTAAAGTTATGAACCTGCTCCAGTAGACTAAAGTAACTACATTATGTAAATACGGAAGGCTCCGCGAACCAACATCTTAACATATAAACAATTATAAAATAGGCTCAAACGAGCTAAAGGGAAAGAATTCTCTTATCAAACAAGTATTATTTTTAAATGCTGCTAAGTTTCAATTTACCTGAATCTAAACTTTGGCCATTCGGATCATCGTTGTTGAAACTTTTCGCTGAATCGCCAGTTGCTCTTGTCAGAATCGCAAGATGGAGAACAGATGGCAAAACTTCTCTCATTGAAGACAATGTTTGCATTTTCTCTACATCAAAATGCACTGGCTCCACCTAAAAATAACGCATCAGAAATAATACAACCAGGTGTCCGCATATAGGAACCAAATGGTCATCATGAAGGCCACGAGTTCGGTAAAGCTCTAACGTATTGAATTTATTCTAATTTCTTTCTACTGGTAGATTAAAAAGATAGCATTCAACCTAAAATAAACTTTCTTGTAAAAATAATTTTGAAGGTCTGCTAAACTGGTGTTGTTGATAAAATTTCCAAATTATTCGAATAAACATCTAAATACTGGGCCATAGGCACCCGGTAATTTGTTTGGTTGTTCGTTTGCCAACTTGAAGAAATGGCTTAGCTGAAAATAAATAAATTTTAAAGCAAGCAAAATTGGTCTTACCACTTTCCAAGCTGAAAGTGGGCTGTTCTTGATAACCTGCTCGTCTTCATAGCACTGGACACAAATCTTCCCACTTTTTGTTATTCTGGTGACGACGCCCTTGCCGTGCTCTTCATTTTCAACGGTCCCCCCCAGCCTGACGCGATGGTCTGCCCCTCCAATTATAGCCAAGACTGCAACAACAGCGGCATCATCTTGGCTGCTACAAGATGTCAATCTAACAGATGCCTAACAAAATAGCACGATAACAAAATGTTTAAAGTTAAACTACCCACTTGACGATGGCAAAACAAAATATATCGTGTAGTGTAAAGGAATGTAAAATGATGAGCAAAAGTCAAAGTCTATCCCATGATTAGCTTTGCATATTGCCTAACAATTTCAATTCTAGTGTCTAGAACAAGATTTGAGGTTGTTGTCTAAAAGGACACTTCGCCCTTCATATGAAATCGCTATTAGTAACTGCTCACAAACTTCGGCAGTTTTGACAAGCGGCTTATGAATTGAGTCAAATATCAAGGGGAATAATCGTTTCATCACTCCTGCAACGCGTATAGTTAAAGAAAAGCTACTAGCCCGTAGCTAAAGGGTAAACCTACAGGGCAGTAAGCCTTTCGGAGATTAATATAATCGTTTATTTGTTATTAACAGGAAAGGGGATTCATCAATATAGGTTTGAATAGAAAAGAAAGTACTTATGAATCCTAAAGAATAACTGTGCGAAAGTCTACTAGCATTTGCATCAATTGTACATAATTTCAAGAAATATTTCGTACCCTAAAAGTTTATGACAGCTAAATTTGGGACAATTTTAACAGCATCCAAAGTTCCAAGTTCTAGAAAACATTTGGGTTGGCATACTTAGGAGCAGCAATATACTAAGTGTTTTGCAGGATACTCACATCATCTGTGAAAGCATTAACTCTTGAACTAAAGAATTTCGGCAGCTTCTCTAAAGATTCCTCTATGACGTATGACACAGACTTGTCCCATTGAGGTCTTGAATGTAGCTTTCTGATCACTTGGACAAGCTCTTCAGCAACTGTACCTCGTGCCGAAGCCGTTACTGAAGCCTGACGGCGCTTGCGTTTTAATGTGTTACGCCCTTTAAAGAAAATTAAATTTATCACGTTCAACTTCCTATGATTATTCGACTAGACCTATATTTTCAACCACTAGGCATTTACTTAATCTTTCTCAATCAAAATCTCCATCATTTTTCTTTATGAACATGCATAGACTTTCTTAAAACTTATAGTTTCTATAAAAACTATAAAAACTTGATTGTCTATCAAATTGGAATTGTGTATTGGTTTCCTTACATTTTAGAATCCGAGCACCTAGCATTCTTAACAGTACTGAGTACAGAAAGCCTCAAACTGAGTCTGGCCTCAGTTTGATAAAAAAACGAGAATCACTGAATATGACTTTTAACATATGATCAAGACAACAGCATGCATATAAAATGGTAACTTGGCAAACAGAATAGAATACCTTCGGCAGCAAACTCGATAAAGTCAACGTCTTTCAATAGAATCTCTCCCAAAAGCGTAACAAGCTGATGTACAACTGAGTCAATAAATGGCTCGTTTTTGGGATCTGATATATAAGGCAATAGATTTCCAAGAAGTCTCAATACCAAAACCTAAAATTAAAAGAAAATAAGTGACTGATTCATTCGTGATTAAGAAATTTGTTTTACCTTTAAATAGCGGCTAAAAATATGATGCTATAATATTAAAATACCAGAGTAAGTAGGAACGGTACAATCAAAGAAAAAGATATTATATATTTGTAATCTTATGATCCAGATGCCAACGAGGTATTTTTGCTACTATTTTACCTTTCCTGAATAAAAAGTTTGGTTAGTGATGGCAAAATCGCAAAAACACAACTGCATGACTTTTCAAGTGATTACAGAGCATTGAGAACTTTTGCAAAGAATTCTTCCAAACCTTACAACACTTTCGGGGTGTCAAAGAATAATGAAAATCTGAAAAAGACTTCAACCAGTGATTCTCTCTTAGCAACCTTAAGCTAGCCCCAATTATTCCCAATTCTTCTAATAGCATACGCCAACCCTAATGATAGGCTGCAATATCCTCTCAGGTCTCAGATACAGTGGGAACTTATAAAAGGGAACTTATAAAAGTGACAAGTTACCTGAATCGAGACTGATGAGGCACGGGATGTCTCTGAAGATTCCTCCTTGGCGACCAGCTGCTTCGCAACGTTTAAAAACGATTTAATGTGATTTTGTTGACTGAATGCCTCGCAGAATCGGTAGGAGGAGCAAAGTCCACGTAATATGCCCATTGCTACCCAGTCCTCGTGTTGTCGATCTAAAATCGAATTTTGTGCGGCGATTAAAAACCTTTTTGCTGTACCTTTAATTTGTAACAAAAATCGATATGCATATGAGCAGTTAAGAGAATCCCCCTGAAACTTTGATAGAGCAATAAACAATTGAATTTGGGTCAGTCAGATGCCCACAGGAATATAATATTTAGTAAAATAACAATTCCTATTTGACCCACTTTCGGCTGCTACTTTATTAAAAACAGCCCGAATGCACTTTTTCCAAATTTAGGTTGAGTTATGCGAGGGATAATTTTCGAGGTAATCATTCTAATTATATTATTGGTGTCAGTTATCCTAAACTAGTGTCTGTTGCGTATCGGTAACTTAAATGAAATTAAACTGAGTCGAACAGGAATAATTTTCACATTTTCATAACGATCCAAACCCTATTTATAGATGTAGCAAATATTCTTGGTTGCATACGATCATGTAGGATCTTACTAATAGTTCTTTCATCTCAACAGTAAATAGGTATCATACTTCATATCTCATAGTTTATCACCCTCAGTTTAAGCAAGGTTTCAAACAGGTTTTCCTTTAGTGGAACAAAACAAGCCTATAGGTTAACAAACAAACAGCTTCGTTGATACGAGTAAAAAATATCTGTCGAATTCCATTTGTACTCACGAAAAGCGACGTTATTTTCCAAATAGGCCCCTCTTATGATCTTCATGAACAGGCTACATACAACACGAACTGTCCTGTCTTTGACTGAAGTTGATTTCAGGCATACCAAGATAGCAGTGTGCTGCAGAACGTTCATGCAAGCACGATGCAATAAGAGCAAAACCTGGTCTTGGTCCTTTAATTCAGAATTCTTTCTTCTATCTGCAAGAAAAAACAAGAATATATTACAGTACAGTTTACTTCTATCTTACCTCTACCAGAAGTCTTAAACATGTGTTACTAGGAGATTAAAAAATTTCTCTTCGATTCCACATTCACTAATTTACCACCACAGAGGTTATACGAGAAACACTACAATAGAGTTTCTTTTTTCTACATGAATCGTTAGTTGGGCTGCAAGGTCTACGAGAGGCATCTCCCTTTTTCAACGCTAAGATATTCCAAGTTTTACCTTACTCTTCTAAAAGCTCTTTGCCAAATTGAATGTATATTATGCTCAAAAAGCCTCTGCTTTGTCCATTGCTTTTATTGTAGCAAAAAGAAGTTCAAAATATGTTGAGAAATTTCCTTCTACATTGCTTGATTGAGGTAACTGTCACTTGGTAATGGAGGCACCCCACCGCACTACTAACGATGGAGGCACTACTATCGACATTGCCAAAGCCATAGACTAAATGCTAGCCTTTTTAATTGGAACAGTGGGCTCGAAATATAGGCGACGAGAACAGTAGCTACTAGACCAACTATTTTAAAACAAAACAAAATTGAACGTAAAGAAGGATAAACAATACTAATGCAGGGCCATCAGTAGCTATTGCGCTCAAGGGGGTTTTCAGGTCCCAATTTCTGACAAAATTGGTGAGCCATCCTTCATTTGTTGACAAATTTAAAATTTATCGCCAAAGCTTCAAAAAGGTGTCACACCCCTCAAAGCCCCCCATAGCGACGGTCCCAGACCGGTGTTCAGTACCTTTGTAGCCATCACTGTCATCATCACTTGTTTCTGCAGCAACCAATGGCTCCGCTAGTTTCAAGTCATATTTCCCTTCTTTTCCCATACGATATGAATTTGTACTCCCAGTGTCCCATTGCACACGTACCCAACCATCTTCTCCAACATTGTCACTAATGACACGTCCCTGGCTTGGAGTAGGGCCATCCTTTACAACAATACAAAAAAGAATTAGTATAAGTTATAATACTTGTGCGAGTAAGTGTTAATACAAATGTATGGATGGATACAAATGCGTTTGAATGGACAATTAAGTGTTTCCACAAATGAAACTATTTTATTTCTTGAGAAGGAATGAATTTCTTGAGACTCGAGGGCTATCCTGGAAATTTTGGCTCTTTCAAAAGCCTCTGGCATTGATCAACCCTACAGTATCATACAATTATTGAATTAGATCTGCTTCAATTTAAATCTGCTGAAACCAGATTTTAACCAGTAACGCTAGCTAACTCAAATCTTCAGATGCAAAATCAACTTGAAAAATATCCCCGCTAGAACAACGACAGGCCTCAAAGTAGGCCATAAAACTCACCTGGTCACCCCATTTCCAGTCCACACCACGAATCACACGAGTTCCTGATTTCATAAGGTTGGCCATTTCTGCACCAGTAAGATTTCGAATACTGGTCACGTGATGTCTAGCTTCATCAACAATAACTGTCATTGGGCAAGGATGATCAAATTCATACTCCTCGCCGATGGCCTTCTCAAGACAGTTCAAAATCGACTGAATACAAGCAAATATTCCATTGTGTACTAGCAATTCGATGTTGTCTGAAACAATAACAGTACAAAGACTAGATTCAAACCTTTAACAATAATTAAACAATAATCAAACAAGAATATTGGAAGACAGCTATTGAAAGAAATAACCATACATTAACGAAGTTAACCCTTTTTTAGCAAATAATCATTTCAATCCCTGATGGTCTGATATAAAAATCCAAAAACTATCCAAGAAAAGGCCACTAAAATTACTTATGCTGGATTTCTTATGAAAAATCATACGATGTCAGCAAAGTAGGATTACTTTGGTTGGATTGCCCTCGCTCTATTCACCCTGACAACGGTAGCTTACCAAAATGGCTCTGTGACGTCAACATTCCAAGCACTGCTGTTAGCGTTCGTGCATGCAGAAGAACAACCTCTTTCACATCCACAGTCTCCTTGCAAGATGCAACAGCCTCGCTGAGGTCCCTTACAGTCTTCCTCAACAAATCAACCGCCCAGTGAGCAATGACATCGAAAACAGATCTTAACTTCACAAGCTCTTCAGTAGAAACGAGTTCAATGTTGTTTCCAATCCCCGGCTTTGGTTTACTGCAAATATATAATTTTATATATATAAATATATATATATGCGGTGAAGTAAAAATATTTAACGCTTGTACAGTAAAAACACTATCTTTTTGTGGTATAAATTTGAAAATGGCTGCTGTGATGCTCACAGAAAATTTCATGTCACAGACAATTGGTTGTGTAAAAAAATGAAAATACAAAGTACGATTGCCAGTGCCCCTAGATGATTTTTTGGTGTAGTTATACTATGTCAGAGGCATTATGATAAATCTGAAAACATTTTCCTTAATGATAGCCTTAGGATGCACTGGGAGTGAAAGTAGAATGAGAGAAATAAAAAATGGCGAGAACACAAAAGCATTACCATATAAAATATAAAAGATAAAAGAAAATTAGGAGGAAAAACAAATTGGATGGTGGCTGTTGCCAATTAAAAAAGATCTTTGGGCTCCCTATACAGAATTACAGAGGACGTTAATTCAGCTTATAATTGGTGAGATACCTCGTGATACCACACTGGAACTCCATTCCCATCCAGCCATAGAGCAAACTGAAACGAGCAGACGGAATCATTCCGGTTCTTAATATGTACGACTGCATCATGTAACCGGAAATCAAGCGCTGTTTCACTCGTTTGATCTGTAAGAAAAAGTCACAAAATTGTGACATGAAACATTTTTGCAAACAAATAAAGAAGTTATAAGAACATATTCGTTGGATCGTTGTCTAAAAATAGAAATTCTCATTCCATTTAACTTCAGTTTGACATGCTAAGGCTTTTTCGAGGTGAAATAATAGTGACATTTATGTTAATTTAAAACGCAAGTGTAACTTGGGAAAATGATAAGCACAAATGTATCTCGTTAGAATAAAGATTGAAATCTATTCTACTGTACTCTCTTAGACTAGG
This sequence comes from Rhopilema esculentum, assembly GCF_013076305.1. Next base: position 5,614,279 of record NW_027019365.1, on the reverse strand, counting down.
AATTAGAGTATAAAATCGCTGAAAAATTATTGATTCGAAAATTTAACACTGTAAGAAATGGTATTTATAAAGTTTATTCTACATAGAGTTTTATCACAAAGACGTGCCTGATACAGGAAGCATTTCCGAATGGTGTCTAAATTCAGCGATTCATCACAAACAAAATCATACAACTCTTCTGTCACTTGTTTTGCAAAAACATTCTCATCTTCCCCAAAATATAGGTCACTCTTCTTTTCCTTTGCTTTCGATTCACTCCACCATATCGCTGTGTCCCAAAATGTCCCTTCGGCCACAGTCAAACGCTGTACGGCTTCCTGCCATCTTGAGGTAGTAAGCTGCTTTCGTGAAATACTTTCATCGCGCTTTTTTACACCAGACGCAGGATGTAAACAGTAGAAGACAAAACGACATTTCTCTACTACTGCAGAGCACAGACTCTCGTATGGTTTGTTATGCTCTTGGTGGGCCTAATTTGAAAAACAAAAGACAATCAAATGATATTTCAGATAATAAATGTTCATCTACACAACTCTTTAACGGACTGTGCCGTTCTCATCTATATAATCAACTGAAAGAAAAAGACTAAGAAAGCGGAAATCGAAAGCTGGAACAATATTTATCTTTCTTACATTACATCTCACAATGCTAGTCTGAAAACCAAAAAGGTACGCCTTTATATCAAGATCACAATTTAGGGGCTCTAACATTCTTTGCAAAGATTGAATGACTGTCTCTTGGGTGCATAGAATAATTTTACTAGATTTTGTGCGGTACAATATAATAATAAGATAACTATGAATGTAAGTAAATTGTACCAGAAATCAATAATATATTAAATGAACAACAACTTTTCGAGCATAGCACGTTATAAAGGTTCATTCGTGGTAAAATTTATTGTATATTAGAATGTTCATATTTGTATTCACGCTACAAAAGAAGCTTGGTTGAATTTATAATTCAAAAATGACAAATGAAGCTTTGGAAATGCCGTGATTGCATATACTGCAAAAGATATAATGTGACTTTCTTACCCGGACCAGCTTCAATTTCTGTCTATACGTGCTGAAAATTACGTCAACAAGTTTCTTTGGAAAGGTCTCCAACATGGTTAATTTCTCGCTACGACTGAGAGCGTCACTTATTTGGGTCTTCGCCAAGAGTACAGCCTGTTCCTCTGTAAATATAATAATAACCATAGGAAATAAGTACGAAAGAATAACAATTTCTTTGTTGCTAAATTTACAAGCAACTGGTTTTCTCGTTGCAAAAGATCTTCGCCCCATTCATAAAGATATTCGCTAGAAGTTTTATAAAATTCATTGCTATAACGAAAAGTAAAGCTTGGAGTGCCTTTAAGAATATTCTAAAGCCTGCAATGGCTGTACTGTAAAGCAATGAATTAATAACTGTGTCCAACTGAAAACCCACTCGACCTCTATATTGTGGAGGTGGGTGACAGGTTCACAACAGTATCCTACAGAAGGCTTCGAAAGAAGTGAAATATGTAAATGTGCCGATGAGATACATCTCAGGAAAACCGAACTTAAATACATTATCTATACAAAAAGCCCCCTGAAATTGCTAAAACCAATATAATGAGACATAAATATTTTTCAAACCAATAGACCTGCCTATATATGATACGCTAATGCTGTCCAGGTTTTACAATGAAAAAACATGAAGCTAAAAGCACTTACTAAGGTCAAGGTGCTTAATAGCAGCGGCCATAATAGCACGTGTTGCTTTCTCCACAGGGTGATCAGAAGGGAACTCAATGGCAGAAAACATGACATCCCTTTGCGATGAAACAAATCGAGTATTTTCGATGAACTGTAACATGATTTTGTTCAGTGGCAGGTCATAAAGAAGTCTTTCAAGCTCAAATGACTCTTCCTCAGTGTTGCTGCTTGCCTCAAATTTGAAGCTGACGGAAAAAGAAGAAAATTAGAAATTATTTCTTATTGCTGTATTCCTACCAACAAAATTTTGATATCATCAAAATTTCGGACTTTTAAGTTTTTTCTCTCTACTCAAAATTCCAAGCGATAAAAGAGCCCTTATGATTTTGGCAAAATCTGGAAGAACCATTTTCAGCCATTCTTACCGAATTCTTATCTTAATTGCCACTACAAGTATTTTCAAAATGGCTTTGAAAAAAGCAAACATTTAGTATGCTGTTGAGGTCATGTGCTCGTGTTTCTGATTGGCCTATTTCGATCCACAACTGGGTATATATATTTCCTAGCGTAGAGTTTTCGGTCTATGTTCTGATGTTTTAAACTCTGAAGAGTGTCAGACGGAAAGCTTTAGTTTACTTAATGTTTGCTTTTTTCAAAGCCTAAAGTTTTGTACCACCAAAAGATTGTTTACAAGTATTTTCAGAAAACAAATTGCCTTTAACAGCATATCTAGTTTTCCACTAAATTTTTTGACACTTACATATCTTTGAGGACTGCAGAACTTTCCACACCACCACAAAAAAGCTTAGATTCCATCCATTTTCTTTTCTCAAGCTCTTCAGACGTGACAAGAACACCGCGTGCAAGATGTCCCGCGTGAAGACCGAGAATCCAGGCAAGCGTGCGTTCTGAGTCGAGAAATGACGAGGAAATGTTGACAATTTTTGTACATTCTTTTTCTGGAACCTGCAAGCAAGCAAGAAAGTTTAAATTACGCAAAATTTCTGATTAAAGAAAAGGCATAGGAACACAATAGCAACCACCAAAACCCTGGCTATTTCTAAAAAGGTGAAAATAAAAACAAACCAAATCGGGTTTGTCCTTAGTTTCGAGGTCGCCAATGAAGAATGCGTCCATCATCGCCAATGCTTCGTCTGAATGGTGCATTGAGTCAAAAACTGAAGTAGCATCCTTTCCTGAAAGAAATTACAAAGGATATATCAAAACTAACGGACTCAAGATAGAAAATGACTGTTACTGGCGTTAATGGCACTGAAAATTACGAAGAAGATCACCATAGTTATGACCTTGAGGACAAAGACCATGATAATGATGATAGCTCTATAAGTCAAATCAATCACTGCCTTAAACGGAGGCATATTCCTCCCATTGACTGCTTTGACCTACGTAAATTTCGATAAGGAATATGATAAAGATACTCGACAACATGCTATCAATACTTTCTATAAACGAAAACAACGTAGGGGCTTAAAGATTGAGCCCTAACCCTTCGCAGCCTTTCCAGAAAATCTTTTTTAAAAAAAGTGACGAAGGCAGTATATAACGCGATGAAGACCTGTTGTATAAGTTTAAACTTGATATAATTAATGCCAAAATATGTCGTTAACACTTTACAAATGATATAAAACCATTCTGTTACCAAATTTTCATTTTAATCTTGAGCTATCCTGATGAAAATCAAAGCTGGATTGTATCGATCCTCACCTGCATAATGTTCCAGCAGCATTTCGCCGCAAGGAGCTTGATCTTTCATCAAACTGAGGTCATAGACTTTGTTGTGAATGGCAACCCACGTGTTACCCTGCTTAACGTTTTCATCCAAGTCGATTTGAGAAATTTTTCTTACAGACTTTTCTGGCTTGCTATCCGATGTTTTGATGGTTTCCACTACAACAAGAGAAGTTTAACTTTGCTCTGAACTTTGCACATCATTTGTTGCACCTATGAATTTTTTTGTTTTTTTGCCAATAACGACATTCAAATCATAAACCTGAATACAATTTTACTATATTTGGATCGGAAACTATATATACTGAAAACCAGCCTGTGTATTTTTTACAAGTAAAAACAGAACATCTATCCAAGCAATACGGCCTGGGACATCGACAAATTTTTTTATTCTAGCATGCACGTTAACAATTCATGTAAAAGTTTTGAATAATCATAGTAACGATAGGGTTTGACGTAAACAATTTATTGAGTATTGCACTTCCAGGAAGCTAGAAAGTAGAAAAAAGTCAAAAAGCCAGTTGAGGCTACTTGATTGAAAACCAGTTCTCTTTCTCCTTACTGTCGAATTAACGGTCTTGACGATTTTCATAAAAAAATCTCACCTTTAGAAAACCACGTCAGATCTTCAGAATCGTCACTTTTCCATTGTCCATTTACATGATTGAACATGTCAAGGTGGTCCAAAAGCTCTCCTAAAAGTGACACTCCTTCTGATGTGGCTGCGACGGCTGGAGCAAAACTTTGAGCCATGGTCAAAAGAATAAGAAATTCTCTTAGCACGATCCCTGGTACAGTTAGCAGCAGAAAGCTGGACATTTTATTGTAGGAAACCTTGCCTTTGAGCACCCGTTCATAGCCTTGCTTCAGAAGCGATTTGCAACAAGTCACCATTGCTTGAATGAACCTCTTTAACAAGATCGATATTGACTTGATATCCGGGTTCGTTTCTGAGATATACCCTGAAAGGCAATATTTGTTTTGCTTATGCTGTTGCTGTTATTTCGATTCTTTAGGTTTTATAACAACTTAGTTAATCTTTACGCAAAGAGGTTTACAGGGTATCACAGGTAAAGCCATTTTACTGGCCTACACACTTTAATCACACAGCATTTTATTCAGGGGTTTTCTTACCAAACTCTACTGAAATGTTCATTAGTTGCAAAAAAAATGCCCAGTGAAATTTCTTAGATCTCATGCAGGAATAGTTTTCAATAGAAGAGACGTCAGATTTTATATCCACAGAAACAGCAATGCCATTAAGATAGGAACTGGCGGGTTTTGATTTTAATATAGTACCAGACAACCTATAAACTACTACTCACCTTTTAGCGGCCAATATTGGTCCTTCGCATTCCCTTTAAAGAGCCTTGCAAATAATAATCTTTGGTATCGCAGAATCATGCAGACATTCTTTTCTATAAATGCAAAATTACTTCGTTGCGATATAGTCTCGATATCGTTTTCACTCAGCCTCTCCAAGGCGTCGATTGTTACAATCTTCAATAACAGTTCGATGAAGTCTCCGACCAAATCAAGACACCTTCGATCAAATTTCCCGTCCTCTGGTCGTCTTGCAGCCGATGCAATGAGGTCTTTGATGCCATTGTCAATAGCTGCATCAATGCCACCGACATTAACTAAGCTGTCCATTAACACATCAATCAAAAAGCGCTTTCGAATGTTGACGTTTGAACCCTCTGAAAGTAAAACGTGAAAAAACAGGATCAGAATAGAACAGAGCATGAAATAGACTTTCCCCCTGATTGCGTAACTTACCTGCTTGCGTGCAATGCATTGCGAGCTTTGAGAAAGTTCTTTAAAGAATAAATGATCCTCCATCCTTCCAACGAGCACCATTCCTTCCCTACACACCTGCTATCACATCCAAGCAAGCCAGACCACAATGCGAGGGTAAAAACTATTCCCAACCTACTGCAAGGAAATCTGAGGCGTTGTAGGAACACATTTTTTGAAAGGTGGGCCCGGTACGTTTATCGCCATATAGGAGTGCGCGAATGACGATGAAAACAGAGTACCTAGCCATGTCATTAAAGTGTTTTTAAGCAGCTTTAGAGAGATTTTTAAATCCAGTGCAAGTGTAGCAGAAATGGAAACCTCATGAACTTACCTTCATCATCTAGAACTGCTTTTAACGCTACGATTCGCTCATCTGCTGCAGGTAGCAAAATAGACCAACCTCTGCGGAGGATTGACTGAGCTTCTGATCTCACAGAAAGATCAACTTCTGCTCTCGAAGCAAGGCTTATGATTCTTGCTTTCAGCGCCTCAGTAGATTGGTCTCCTTCAACTCCCCGTTTCCTTTCAAAGGGCTGCAATGCACAAGCTTTCGCAGCGAGAAGCTAGAATTTGGAAATAGGCAATGGTGAAAATGGTTATTTAAAGAAGCTACCCTCAAACATCGATCAACATATCTATAATCTTAATACTCTCATTTAACTAGCTCATTAGTAACTAACATAAATATTTAATAACAATTTGATTCTAAATCATCAGCTAAAGGCTTTCAGTTATTTTTTTCATAATTTGTAAATTAAGTTGTTAACCAGAGACTACTGGTTAACAAGCAGCATTGAATGGCGACGAAATTTCAGAGATTCTTTAAAAATCAGAGGTGTTCAAACCAACATACAAAGGCTACCAACCTGCAGTTTCAGCAGTTTTAAGGCACACACACAAATTTTATCACTATTGTCTTTGAGCCAGTCATTTTTGCTCTCCTTCGCATTGGCGGGGTCGCATATTTCCAAAAGGTCATTCAACTTATCAAATGTTTCTTTGCAAATATCAATAGAAAACGGTACTTTGGCCGCCATTGCACGTGCTTTACCTGCAGACCAGCAGAATGTCTAAAAACCAAAAAAGTCTGGATTAACATAACGAAATGATAGCCGAAGTTCAAGATAGAAATTTTCCAATAAAGAATTCGAGTAGGGTAGCAAAACATCGAAAATAAACTGTTCAAAAATCTGATTGGCTAACCAATGAAATAGGTAGATAAAAAACGAAGTCTACGAAAAACAAGAACCTTGATCAACAACAGATTATTCTCAAACCAGTTTCATGCTAAGCAAATTATCCACTACCTGATTTCCGAAGCAGCAATGTCACTGTACTTGTGGAGACAGTTGGGAGGGAGAGATGAAAGAATACACCGAATTTGCATGGTAGAAGTGATCATAAAATTATCAATGACCACATTCAGGAGATCACAATAGCTCTTCAAAATAACACATGGATTTGTTGATGTTATACGTGTTTGATTATATTAGCATATGATATATATACATCAGCTGTTTGATTATAATAAACCCAACTCTGTAGCATACCTGAGACGGTCCAGCTGCTATGCCGACATTCAAAGCACCCGATTTCCTCCCAAGAAATGTTGGGGTTTTCTCAGCTGACTCTTCATCTTGGAAGTCGTGTGATCCCCAGAAATAGACAGACCGGGTTTGAGTGACAGCAACACAATGGTGATAACCGACAGCAACGTCAATTATTGGGTTTTCAAATAAACTCTCGATGGCTTTGGGCACGATTGAGCCTTCTTTGGTCCCGTGGCCAAGTTGGAAACTGTCTCCACGACCCCTTAGAACAACAGATAGGTTAGCTGGTAGTTAAATATAAAACGCTCAAAAATAGTCTGGAAAATTTCTATCTCGTTTAATGAAAATTTAAATAAAAGCCATTAAACTTTCCCTTGGCATTTAGAAATTAATTTTCTTGAAAAAAGTATCCTTTCCTTTAGTGCTTTAATAATAAAGAAGGTGCAAATTTGCCCAAATCAAAAAATGATAACGGATTAACATGTTTCCTACATTTCATTGTCAAATAAGTACTTTTTTAAAAAGTTAAAATAACAAGTTCGAAGCAATGTTTCATCCTAGCCAATATAATTTCTGTTATTTCTCTAACATCTTTGCAGAGTTGTGTGCCTCTTTTTTGCAAATAAAACTTTTTTTCAGGAAAATCTCAGTTCGAAAAGAAGTTTTTCGACAAAACTTTTGGAAGCCTATTTTCAAAAACTAGAAGCTTTTCATTGAGACATTTCTTGGAGAATCTGGGGCTTCAAAACCATACAGCAAATGTAGTTTTATCAAGATGAATAAATCCAACATACAAAAAATAACTTTCAGTGCAATATAGCTACGAGCATCTAGATTGCTTTCATATTTCCAATGTGCTGATGATACCAGAAAAATTGCATGCCCATTTAAAGAGAAATTTAAAGAGAGTATCCCGATGGAGGATATTTTAAAATATTAACTCATCAACAAAAAACTATTAATCAAACGATGATCATCAAACATTGACTTCAAAGACTAACCATGTCCAGATTTTGCCATCTTCGGTCAAACAAACTGAGAAATTTAAGCCACAACAAACATGCATTACAGACTCGAGTGAATCAATAGCTTCTGGTAAATCTGTGCTCGTTTCTGAGCCTCTTCCAAGCTTTCCAAATGCACCATCGCCCCAAGACCAGATTTTTCCTTTAAAATGAAATGAGCAAAATGAATTATTTTTCTAGTTGCAAAACATAGAGAAAAAAAAGGAACATTAGCATATTTGAAATTGAAAGCAACATCTTAGATATCATCTAAACTATTGACTTGGAATTGAAATTGCAGTCGTCTTCCGTAAGCCTTGTCATGAATTTGTAGCAACCTTGTTAAGCCTTGTTAAGTAACCTTGTCATGAATTTGTAGCAACAGTTTCTTTAATGCATTTGTATCAAGTGTTTTTGTGCTACATTTGGAGCCGAATTTTGAAATATACCTAAATTGCCTTAAGAAATAAAATATAATATACATCGGTTGCAAATCTCACCATCAGATGTTACTGCAAGCGTGTGGGCGTTTCCCATTCCGCACGCAATGTCAGTAACTTGCATCCCTTTAAATTTTTCGACAAGCTTTGGTGAGGAAAAATCAGTACAACCTCCTAAAAAAGAAAGAACACAAATTGGCTAGATACATTTTTAAAAAACACAAAATTTGATCATTGAAACTGAATCTTCAATTAAAACAGAATTTCAATAGCATAGGCAACATTGCCTAAAAATGCAACATCGCAGTAACGTAGTGCAACAAATCACGATTAATAATTATCAGTATTATCATTTTTACATTGAAGTAACAAGAAATCTCTTTTGGTAGTCGAAGTCCCTAAACTCAACAAGCCTTGTCAAGTTTTGTAGTATTCACTCATTCACGGTACACAATCATATATCATATGCTTATCGTTAAAAAACATTAAGCAAAAGACCTGGGAGGGAAACATCCCATTAAGGTGCTTAAGTGGTCTAAAACTGACGGCCTATTCCAATACCAAAAACAAGCAAAAAATCCAAAGAACCGAAATAATTTCTACCGTGGCCTAGCCTTCCATTCTCTCCACTACCCCATGTGTAAAGTTCACCATCTTCGGTCACCGCCGCACTGTATGCACTTCCGCATGCGATGTGTACAACTCGTTTTCCTACTAGCGCTGGAATCGGTGAATGTGCAGGAATACTTCTATAAAATTGAAATGCTTTTCATTCAAATAAAACGCGTAGCTGAATGACGAAGGTAGCTTCTCGAAAAAAAGGTTAATTGTAATAAGTATAAACACTTTCGTAAATATTCTTCTAGGAGAAAATTAATTGCTTCAGTTGCTAGCCATTCTTAGCTACCGTATTACGTCATGACGTTTTAATGAGATCAATTTTCGAATGATCGATTGCCTAAAAGACTAAATTCAGCAATTCATTGCCAGCCAGTTCAGATGAGATCAATAATAAAGTCGATATTTGTAGAGTAATTATATAGCCTTACCCATCCACAGCGACTCCAACCCCAAGGCAGCCATGTTCATTGTTACCCCAAGAGAATACCTCTCCAGTAGAGGTCAGGGCAAGATAATGGCGACCATCCAGACTAGCGGCTATTTTGCCAACTTGAATCCTTGCAGGTAAATCCACAAGACGGCAGAATTTCTGTTTTGATAGAAATATCGGAGCGATAATGGAGAGACATAAAGGAGACTAACAAAGATTGATTGAAGATATACTCTATCTTGAGATCACCTTAAAACTGATATATACGAGGATAACATAGCGATTAATTTCTATCTTGTAGATTTTCACCTAAACTATTTCAATTTCAGCAATCATCTATTGATATATTTTCTGATATTTTAGGCACATCTTGCATCTCAGGAATATTTCATGCTTCTCAGGCCACAAATGTTCCGCATTCCAAGAGCAAAATCTACTCAGCTGATTCTCTCTTTCTCTAAACTACTGCCATTTGTATCTACGATATTTATTTAAAAAATCTATAGGAAAGTGATTTCCCTCAAATTTTCATATACATATTACCATTTAGAATTAACTGAAATATTTCCATTAATTGAATACCATCCCGTTAGGATACAATTATTGACTAAAAATATTAACTTTACACGAAAAGGCTAAGTAGTGTTAGCACGACGAGCAGTTTCTAAGCTGCTGTACAAGAGTTTAAATTTAATGCGAGAAAAAAGGCAAATTGTGTACTACTGTTCTTCTACAGCATCAAGCGTTACATACAAAAAACAAGTTAACAGTAAAATCAGGGGCGGCTGGGAGCAAAATTCGATTGGTATTCAAGGTAACTAGCAAAAGCCACGCCCAAAATGCCACACCTTTTTGGAAATTGAGAAAGATGTTTTCGATACTAATTCACTGAAGAGTCTATATTTTGTTATCAATTATTTCAAAATATCTAAAAAACTTCACAAAATGTCACAAATGTTCGCTTGAAACAGTCTATTTACTTCTTTGAAAATCTATCATATCTCCGCTGGTTACAAACTTTAAATCTATCTACAATGACATCCTTAAAAGATGAATTTTTGGCAAGATTTCTTAACAATTCATGTTCCACTTGTAAGAAAACAAGATTGTTCTTTCTAGTTTGCATCATATTCGCCCTGCTGCTTGAAATCACCCTCTTCATTCTGCTGAATACACGCTCGCAATGCACACTTGTCAGTGGAATAACAACTGCCAGCTCAAGCAAATGAACAGCTTGTGGAAGGGCATCTTCAAGCTGTGCGCCTTTTATCACCGTTAAAAGGTCTTGTATAGACGCAATTCCTTCTGGGACGGTCTCTATTTCGCCAGTTGGCTGCTCTGGTTGAAATTCATCTCTTTCTTCGATTTCTTCAGTTTCAACCAAATTACTTTCCTCTCTGTCTGCAGTTTGCAACTTTTTGAAACTCGTGAGTTTTCTTGAAATGATCTCATCTCTATCCCGGACAACTTTCTTTAGCAGAATAGCTATTTCAGAGTTGTTGTATAAAACATTGAGGTTATACTCGGTTGCCACAGGGTCCGTAACAGCAAATGGGTAGAGCTGTCGCAGCTCGGCTAGTAAAGCTCGTTGTTCACTAGAATTTGCGAACTTCCTCTCAAAAAACTTTGTGGGGTGAACTAGGTTAATCCACTTAAATTTCTCAAGGTTTGAAAAGCGCCAGGCTAGTTGTGATAAAAACATTGTCACTATTTCTTTCCCGAGTTCAACAAGGGAAATCTTCCAGTTTTCCGGGCCATTTATGGCTGCCTCCATATTCCTCCACCCAACTCTGGCACGAACTGTCGGGATTATTGGGTCTAACTGCATACTATCCTCCCAAATTTGATTGAAATCAAAATCATTTAAGGCCGTATGAAAGTCATTCAACATTGACTTGACGATAACGGGATCTAATGTTGGCCGTTGCATCACTGTAATCATAGGCGTACAGTACTCGAAAATTTTTCGATATAGTTTAAGCATAAATATAAATTCAATCGCTTGTATTTGAATCCCTAAGCCTCTCGACAAACTTTGAGTTTCGGCCTTTTCTTTCCTGTCATTGGCAATTTCAAATAAAACTGTTCCAATGGTTTCGTAGCAATTGTCAATCACTCGAATTGCCGAGTCGCGTGATAACCAACGAGTGTCCCCAGGCTTAGGCAGGTTATGTCCAAGATGATTTGCTCGTTTAGGACTGCTTCGGAAGAATGTCACAATTTTATCGGTGGTTCCAAAAAATTTCGCTACACGTGGAATTTTGTTTGCTGACCTTGATGCACATAATGACATTCGATGGGCGACGCAATGATTATAGTAAGCCACTGGAAAAAGCTCAAGCATCCGAGCTTGAACTCCATTAAGGTGTCCACTCATTGCAGGGGCTCCATCGTATGACTGTCCAATTAGCTTGTCTTTACTGTTTTCAGGTGTTACCTCAAATTTCGAAAGTGTACTTAGCAGAACTTTTGTCAGACCTTCTGCTGACTGATCTTCTGAGGAATCAATTAGACCCAGCAAATGCTCTTCCACCTTTCCATCATGCAAAAGTCTAATCGACACTGCAGACTGCTCTACGTTGCTGCAATCACTGGTATCGTCCATCATCACTGCTAGATACTTTGAATGGCTAATTCTGTGTCGAATTTCACTGCGAACCTCTTCAGCTATACAGTCTATTAGCTCATTTTGAGGATCGTGAGATGTGTAGGTAACACGTTCTTTATCCAAGAAAGATCGCAGTTCCTGGCTATAATGTGCTAAAAGATCCATGAGCTCTATGAAATTACCTCTGTTTGATGAGGTAGCGGACTCATCATGACCTCGGAAACCAAGGCCTTGGGCTGCAAGGAAAATAACAATGTCAATGTGATAGTGTAGCATTCTCCTGTACCTCTCTGCAGTTTTGTTATGCTTCGCTACAGCTTTTCCTGTTGCTTCATCTAGGGCACAGGCAATGTTTACATTCCCTAGAAGCTGATAGGCAGTGTGGTACATTATATGCTTCTTAGAAGACTGATGGCCAGTGGCAAGGTTCCAAAGATTTGAGCGACCAGAGTTGTAACCACTCTTTTGAACAAATGATACCTTCATCTATAATAAAAAAGATTATTTAATGTTTTGGTCATGATAACCATCCAACTTTGATTATTGAGTTACTGCTTTTGATAAATTGTATTTCGTATGTTTCGTAATGCACAATTCACTTCATTCAATGAATTACAATTAAAAATTCGAAGCTTCAAGAAATTGTGAATTTGAAAGACTCTCTGTATTCTACTGATCTGACAGTTTTTTGTTCCTTTGCCTTACAAGGATGATAGATTTCGGTGCAACGAAATTGAGCAGGATGCATTCAGTACATAAAGTGTTTGAGTACGTAATCCGATCGTTTCAATGGATGCGTTACGAACATGTTGTAGGCTGCTGGGCATAAAAAGCCGATATCAATGTTTCCCTACGGCCTGAAGCCTTTGACAGAAAGCAGTATAGACTCGCAAGGTATTCGGGTTCAATTCTGAATAGGATGGCCACTGGCCGCGCGACAAATTATACTGATATCACTATCTTCATTACATAGCCAGATACATTTTACATAGCTAAGTACGCTAATGAATTAAAACAATTACTTACTTTTGAAATGTCCCCCATAACTAGGCATGGCCAGCAGAAAAAAGTTTCTTTTCCATCTTCATTTACAGCCCCGCAAATCCATGAAAACCCCTCATACACAGTTTCACTTGTTCTACCATTATAGTTAATTCTTGGACAAGGTCTTCCTTCTTTTTTCAAACGAAGTCGTTGTTCGTGTGTTAAAGTTCCTCTTTGCACTGACCGAAGTTCAAAAATTTTCGAAACACTCCAACGGTGTTGAGTATCCAAAATGCGATTCATGATATCTGTATAACGAGGAAAGATGACTTGCTCAAGGTATTCAGAGAAAAACTGAATACTTTCCCTTCAGAGACCCTTTTGTAAAGCACCGCTGGTTCTTTGATCACTGACGTCACTTTGGGTCACGAAAACAATGCGAACATATTCAGGATGGCCACTGAATACTGAGCCGCCGCCTCCGGAAACAACAGGGGATTAAAGATAGCCTTGCATGTGGCGCCAGAGCAATATTCTAGAAAAATCATACTACGAAAATGAGTCACGACAGTGTTCCTTCTCCAGGGCTAAACTCTTTACACCTTTTTGATTGTTTTGATGGAGAAATTTAATTCGCCTACAAAGCCCACATTTGGAAAAAAAACTAGTATTCACGAATACCTTGAATACCCCCCAGCGCCGCCCCTGAGTAAAATCTATTAAATATTAGTAAATACCGTGAATCCTCAAGTTGGCCTTATCTTATATAAGCCACTCCTATCGAATAAGCCACCACTTTGGAAATGAAAATTCTTTATAAGCCCCCACCCTCCAATCATTTCTATACAGTATATCCATGATAAATCATTTTACACTACAATGAAGAATTCTAAAAATATTTCTACCTCAGTATCGACTTGCAAAATTTTTCATTTTACAAACGAATTAGAAAAAAAGCTTTATAAACGAGCTATTTGACAAGCAGATTTAAAAATATTTTTATTACCCCCATCTTCGATCTAAAAAGCTTCCAAATTCCAAAGAGGCTGTTTGCAGATTCAAGTTACAAATTTTTCCTTGCAAGATAAACATCTGAGGGCTATATAGAAAAAGCTTTTCTTACAGTAGACCCTTAGCTGCTTCGCTAGGTCCGTAAGGTTCATGACCTAAGTTTTGGTGTATATGAATATTTAAAAAATTTCACTTACCAAGCTATCTGCATTTACTTGGAATGTGTAAACTCTTTGGTATCGTGTCAGGACAATCATTGCGGCTTCTGTGATGCAGATTTGCTTAATGGGGATCTCCACAACAGTGCCACATAGTGATGGTTTGTGTGGCATTGAAGGGTTGCTTTTGCCACCCCAGAATAACAACTCATGTTTGAATCCATCCTCCTACCATAGAAATGAATAATATATTTCAGCTGAAAATCATTCTCTCAATTATGTAATGACAAAAATACTGCCATGCACCTTCTTTCCATCATTTTTAAGACATCAAAAGGCTTTTAAGATTTCTTCAATGACAAGAGAATTTGAACTATCAATCAGGCCAATTTAAAACAAAAGCAACAACCAAATTACAGAATTTTGAGAAAGATTTACCAGACCACTGAAATACCACTGAAACTATGTAGGATAATAATTATAAGATCTCCTTTCCTTAAACTCTGTTAGAATACAAGATTATCTATGTGCAAAACCTTATATTCTTTATAAAACACAAGTAAAAATTGTAAGAAAAGTAAATTAAGACTTCTTCTGTTGTGTTTTTCATCGTATGACAACTCTGCTGGAGGGCAGCGAAAATTCTAAGAACAAATTATAATTGTGTATGCGTTTTTTTTCAATTATGGTTTCTAAACATAATAAAGGTACCAAATTACCGAAATATAACTTGTTGTATAACATAAAGGATCTAATCAAATCATTGGCCCAGACACCAAAACACTTCAAGGGAGACTTTTTTGTACCATATATAGAAAGAACTATACACATACCTCAACAGTGTCTTTCTCTTGGGTATCTTGGGATGGTGCTGCATACAAAACTGTCAAACTACTCAGGTACCTAAGGACCTCAATTGTGACATCATGAAGGTCAAAACGACTTTCTTCATCATCATCACCATCAGTGCCTTCACATTGTATCGGTGCTACATTTTTCAAGTAGTATCCAGTGAGATCACCTTTCTTAGAATCCTTCCAAAGGAGAAAATCCTTATGAAGTGCAATAACTAATTTTTTTATAGGAATTCATATTAGATGATAGTTTCAAGAAGCATTATTAATTTTCATTATACACAGTATAATACATTCACATTTTAAACAGTATAGAAACTTTATATCATACACATAAAAAATAAATATAAAAAAATACTTTATTGTCCACACTACACACCTTTGATCCCCATGCTGTTACTGGGTTGACATCTTTGGTCAATTTGCACAGTCTTTGAATAATGTTCCCCAGTGGTACTTTTGTCAAAGTCAGATCTTCCTGTGAAATGCACAATTTCAGAGAAATGATAACCACCTGTATTATTTGGTGTAAAGAGCCATGCTGGAATGCAATTTCAAAGAGGAGCACAAGTGCTTTCTGTCTGTCTTTGATTGGGACAGTTTTGCAGTCAGTGCTGTAATAAATGAAAAACAAGTAAAAATAGCAATAGGTTACAATGGTGTTAAAGGGAAGAGTTCATAATTCATATGGGCATGTACCAAAGCCACTACAGCAATTTAACTTATGAAAAAGTGCCCATATGAACAGCAATTCAATCTATCTACTGATAGTACCTGATATACTTCTACATCCAGGCTACAATTCTACAAGTTGCGACATTAAGCTTCACTTAGAGTGAAGAGAGTTGCCAGCTTTCTGTCATTGTAATAGAAATCACTAAGTCTTGTCACATCAAGAGGAAGGACTAGGACACTGCTTGATAAGTAAAGCTTTGCAGTATTCTAAAAATTCAGAAGCAAGGTAGCAATGAATACAAAAACATTAGATAATACAAGGTGAATATAATCTAAAAAGAACTGCATGCATAGTTGCCAAGTTTCGGAGAATGAATAAAATGCTGGAAATTTGAGTGCTGCATAGCAGCACTGTGTAGCTATGAAGGAGCTTAATCTATTAGTCCTAAACTTTCAAATATTTTCATGGCAACAAGATACAGAAAAGCAGCAGGGAATGAAGGGAGATTAGAACTGCAGGTCGCAAGCCCAAGAGGCACCTAAACATAGGAAAGACAACTGTATTGGTTGGATGAAAAAACCATAACAATACTCAAAATGTAAAAGTAAACTTTCAATGTTATGAAATCATGGAATGCTGGAAATTTTTCTAGGTTTTACTGTTGCAGAGCTCGGCTGGAGACAAGCTTGAAAGAGTCTCCAGCAGGATGCAGGAGACTTGGCAACTATGGCATGGCATTCCTAAATGTCAACCTTCAGAGCTAAATGGTTGCACTTCGGGCTGATTCTATAATTATCAATTGGGTTACATGTGGCCAAAGGGGAAAAATGCAAAAAATTATTCATTCATTCATACGGACTGATATGAAACTCCTAGTCAATTTTCTCAAGTAGAAATCTGAGAAAATCTGGGCAAAATTGAAAAATTTATTCCTTTCATCAATTTTATCACAAATAAAGTTGCAGGATTTATAACAAAAAAGTGAAGCCTACCCAAGGACCACTTTTTCTAAAAATGCTGATGACATGAAAAGGACTTCATTCCATAATGGAGATGTTTCACCATCATTAAACAAAAGAGCTTCAGGCAATTTCTGCAAAGTCTGTAATGCTTCAGTTAATAATCCACTACAAAGGTCAAGATCTTCTCCCCTGCTCCAAGAGCGTTGTAGAATTTGAAAGGCAAATGTCAACATGGTCTGAATTCCATTTCTTGCAAGTTCTGCATAGCATTCATTCTCTGACTGAGGTCTATAATGAAGAGCAAAAAGAGACATTTGATAGCAACTGTGATTAGCTTACAAAAATTTTAAGAAACATTAACTTGCACATTGCAATTACAGATATTTTTCCAAGTCAGGGACAGGCAACCTTTCTATCTTGGGCAGGCTGTCCATATCCCTACTTTAATCAATAATTACAAACTGTAGCTTCAGCCTTATGGCTGAAATACAGGGTCCTTTTCTACACCCGTCTTCACCTAAAGGATGAAAAAACTGATCATATGCCTTTCGCCTATGCTAGTTGGATGTGTTCAACTTTTGCAGCAAAAAAGGATAGTCTTTTCTTTTGTCTTTTTGAAAAGGCGCTAAAATTTTTTGTCTTATTGCCTCCATGTTAGGTGATAACGTCTGGTTGGGCAACGAAAAGTGCTGCAACCTTGATACGTGGTGGAATAAACTAGAGAATCTCTAACCACGGTGCGTGGCTGAGAAGTTTGTTAAAAATTTCAGGGCTCATTCATAAAACCTTTCATATTTGTTGTGCTCTTTCAAGTGCAACTCATTCAGCAAAGTTGCAAAACCCAGAACTGTCTGTTTCCATGCTCTGGAACCACGGTTTCACCCTAACTGCTTTGATTTTACCTTTCTTTTTCGGCCCTTGGCAATAAATACCAGTAGTAAACAGACAGCAGCTACTTTTTTTCATTGGCCTACCCATGACGAAAAGAACAAAAAGGAAAAAGGATCCTTTTTAAAGGATATGTGTAAACAGCTTACCATCATCCCTTTTTTCATCCTTTAGGTGGAAATGGACATAAAAAAGGATGGTGTACATTTCAGACTTTACACTAATAAGCATTGATAGTATTTCTATATCTATTTGACAATTCTTCAAAATCTTGGGCAGGCTGTCTATAGGTCAGGCTGTCCATGGTGTTAAAGTCACATGGCCAAGCCTTGTGACTATAAACAATGTATCAGGCTATAAAGTATTAGGTTGAAAGGACTATAAACAAAGTATTAAACTCAAGAATTACCTGGAATTCTATACTTATAAATGGTGTCAATTTATTAACATCAAATGTAACTATGCCTAATATTAACTTATCTTTGTCCTGATAAATGTAATTCTCCCATGCTTTTATATCAAGAATATTTAGACACCAAATGGTTGGGTGCAAAAAAATAAAAACCAAAAAAGCATACTTTTCCTTTGCATTTTCCTCAGTTGCATTTGTTTTGTTTATTTTTCTTGCAACCTCCTTCTTTGCTTCTCCAAAACATTGTCTAGAGAGGGCTGCAAGATGTCTGGCAAGAACAGCTATGCGTTTATTCAGTCTTCCAAAGGACTTCACTGAATTCATTGTTTCCTGGATTATATTTCTCTGATTAATCTCCAATGAATACAAATATTGCTCTAGGTGATCCTTTGTAAGCTCATCACCCCAAAACCATGATTTTGGTGGGTGCAGCAATGGCGGGCAGTCTTTACCATCATTTTCTTTCTCTAATTCATAGGCTTCAACAGTCTGACAACTAGAGCAACTACATCCTTGATTGGGTCCACATATAACATCACAGCATTCACATGACAAAACTGGCTGCCCACAGTAGTATGTCCCATTTTCAGCTCTTTGTGACAAGAATCCATCTGGATTAATGGATGCATCTCTTGCTTGAGGAAGCAGTTCACCAGATTTAGCAAGCTCATCATAAAGAGATGTGAGCTGCTCTTCTCTGAAAATGCTCTGTAATGGAAACATGTTTGATAAAAGTTAAACCAAAGCAACCAATTTGAACTGCAAAGACAATAGTTTAGGGTGCAAAATACAACAACTTTGAAATGGACTAAGCACGATCCGCTAAAGGTCCATCTACTTAAAGTCACATTGCTGGCAATAGTCACAAGAAATTTAAGCTGCTATATGTAAAACTGCTCAATGTGCAGTCCCGTGGTCATATCTATCTTCAAAATATAATTTCGTGCACCTTTTCATGCAATTTTCACTATCTTATGACATGAATACAAAACATGCAGGAAATTGAACTAATTTTTTCACTTAATAGCATTTAGCTAGCCAACGTTTTCTTTGTGTCTTTAGTAAGTATATATATTTGTTTAGTTAGAGCCTCGATGTGTGTAATGGATTTTTAACTAAGACTTTTAACTTAACTGAACAGAAATGAACGAAACTAAGACTTCACACCTAGTTTAACTAGTCAAAATTATGCTCAATGTAAAATGTGATTTCTTAAAATACCATCAAGTAAATACAACTTCTAAAGCTGCATACCTCTAACGGGAGATTTCTTTAGAACTATGAAATGATAAAAAAAGAATTCATCCATGAACAAAAACCAAAACATAGCAAACAAATGCGTCGTGCATAATGATTTTTAGGCCAGATGTAAGAGGAACATAGAAGATGTTACCTGTATCGTGAATTCTAACCACTTCTGATCTAAGTCTGGATCAGTTTTCAAAATAGGAACAACCTTTAACTTTCCTGGTACTTGCATCATGGCATAGCTAAGAAATATTTCGTCATATTTAACGACAGTTTCATTCCATCGTTAACAAGAAGCGGTCGCAATTCCAAATTTTCAACTGCTGTTATTTTCAATCAACTGTTACATGAAGTACCTATATCGGGTATCACTCGTTGACACAGACGTCTGTTTAACTTTCAAATGCTTGTCAGATAAAACCGTAGCAGGGTCGCAGCTACTATTTTTCTTGGGGGGGGTGGGGGCAAAACTGGAGTACTCAATGGAAACCCTTTATCTGGGCGCTACAAGTAGGCAAAAACTGACCCGAAATCCAAATATGATTAGAAAACATTCTATCCCAGTTATCAAACACAGCAACCGAGACCGAGATAGATCTGTCGTGAATGTACAGTTTTGGTAAGAAAAAATTATCCAAAGGTAGCTTCTTTTTCACAGCAAGAAGTATTAAAAGAGCATAAATAGCCCATACAAAACTTATGATATTGTTTACGAGGAGCTATGGCTTATATGCTAGGTATGGCTCATATCA
Organism: Rhopilema esculentum; assembly: GCF_013076305.1. Next base: position 5,594,450 of record NW_027019365.1, on the reverse strand, counting down.
TCGAAATATTTCAGTTGAATGAACTTGCATATAATTTACGAAATCAATCGTTTATACAAAAAAAGCCGAACACTTTTACTTATGGGCTAGATACAATATCCTATAGATGTAATGAATTGCGGAATTCTATACCATTAGACATTCGATCGACAAAAATTGTAAAGTATTCAAAGCTAAGATTAAACAGACGGATCTTACTTGCTCGTGTAGACTATGCACACCATATATTTCTAGTATTGGATACTTGTAAAAATCACGATTTTTCTTAGTTATATTTGTTATTGTTACAAGTTGGTGTTAATTAGCTGTTTATTAGCTAATATTTTTGTAAACCAACATTAGATAAAATCCAATTGGAAATTATAACAAGATGAAAAAGTTGAAAAGGAGATGATCAAGCAAGCACGACAAGGAAAAGGGGAGGGTAGGAAGTCATTTTGAATTTAATTGCAATCTTATTGCAAAACCACCTTTTACACCGTTTGGCTAAATGCTTGCAACAGCTTCTTGTGCACCTGGAATAAAGTTCTGACAATACCATTCACCAATCAAATCGGAAAGGAACATATTACCTGCGACAAAGTAGGCATTAGAAACCTAAAGGCGTTTCTGTTGCTCTTTAATTCACAACTAATTAGTGCAAGAACATTTTAAGTACACCAGGCCCATTCTTTACATTATTTCAAACTCCTTCAAAAGTTTGAGACAAGGGCAGGGGTGCAGTGCTTTCAAAAAACATGGGGGGCTCTTGTGCAAACGCTGCGAAAAACAGTAGCAAATGTAGAAATTGGCTACTTTCGGCATTAACAAGGGGGGCTCAGCCCCCTGAGCACTACACTCATATTAGGGGCATCATTTAGAATATAAAGAACAATACTGAACAAAGGGTTATGTTGTCAAGAGTATAGCGTTGAAAAGGCTATGAAGGCGAAAAGAACTGAAAACAGATTTTGAACAATTGACATACTACAAAAGCTCAGTTTAGTCCATTTTCCATTAAGCCCCCTGTAGAACCTTGAGAACCGAATAAACCCCAAAGTCTCAACCTGGCCTTTAATGTGTCGGCAAACAAGACCTATCATTTCTACTGACATAAGATCTTATTGGATGAACAGTTGTCCATGGGGAAAGAGGGGCCTGTATTGGACAAAGAGAGAGGCAGGCATATATAGGCAGATTGCTGCAGCATGATTGAATTCATAAAAAATATAACAGCTTCAGTTTGAACTGAATTTCAATACATTGATTTAAAATAAGTTTCACTACTACTAACTAAACAACTTTATTGCGGACTTTTCAAATTAATGAAACCCATGAACAACTCTATAAACGCACCACAGCTTAACACTATCTAAAGTTTATGTTACTTTATTGGAAATAACAAAGAGTCATCCTTCCAAACAAGAAACGTCGGGAGTACTTCAATGTTGATAGTACGGGGAGTTACGTATCAAAAATACAATTGCTACCTAAGTATGGGAAGAAAAAAAATCCCTCTGTTCTAGAGGCTTGTGAAATACACGAATTATATTCCAACATCTCATATGCACCTGCAAATGTTTTATGTGAATGACACGAGCTATGCAAAAGCAATTTTAAAAGTGTCTTAGAAATGACTTGGAATGTCAAACATGATTGGCCTATACTTCAAATTTCAACTGAAAGTATCAAAAATAGGAAAGATGATTTTTTCAGTTTCAATAAAGAATGCTGTACAAAATGTACTGCATTTTGCAAAAAAGGTTCAATGGGGCAGCCTTAGCGGATGCTGCTAAAAATTCCAAATAAATCTAATACAAGGTTAGAAAATTTCAAAAGGTAGCTCTCAGATTTTGATAAAATGATGCCTCACGGGATACTAGCTCTTTAGTCCACGTCAGGAACAAATTTACCTTTTTTGTCGAATAACTTCTCGCGGTTTATACTCAGGCCATTAAATATCGATAAGCTTTGACAAAAATACCTAGCATGCGACGTCTATCTAAAAGATTCAGTGGCTACTATACAAAGATATTCAGAATGGGGCTTGTGTAGGAAATCATTACAGGCAAAGAATTATGCGACCTCACCACCCCGAAAATGGACACCAGTGCTGCAAAACTGAGCATATTTTTCTCCATCTTACTGCATACAGTCCAATAGTCCATATTCATTATTTTAGCTACTTAGTTACTAAAATCTACCGTCCAGAAAATTCCTTTTAAGTTTGAAGCATTTAGATTAATGTTTTCTATACAAGAAAAATTCCAGCTTACAAAATATCTTGTCTACAGAACAACTACATCATATAGATATGATATATATACAAATGGTTTTAGTGATTAATATTACGATTGATTTGGATCCCAGATTATCAAGTCCGCTTGAACCGATTAAACTGGTTTAGTAGGATGCACTTGGATTGAGTAGATTGAGCTAAACGCAGTGATTATACCAGATCTTCGAGCTTTTTGTTCGGTGATCTTGCCTTTGGTAGTTTTTGGCCTGGCTCGAGCTGCATAATCGGTACCATGTTTACTCGTGTTCCTTTCCGTTCAAGCTCACCAGGACGAGCTAAGACAAGGAATAAATAATCAAAGAGAGTTTTATGAAGCACAAGCAAGAAATCAATAACTCAATGTTCTAACACAGTAACAATTATCTATGAATACAAAAGACTATTAACGAAATACAGTCAGAACTACTGATTCACACATACTGACAAACAATCACGTGTTTCCGAGCGAGGCTCTTAAATGGCATTTTTGTAAGTGGGATAGAACGCTGAGGAAGCCAATTAAAGACGGGTAAATAAGTGGCCCCCCCTGCAACGAATTTAAGAACCCTCCATTTCCATGTTCAAACCTCACTATTTTTGTTTCATGATTATACGTCTCTTCTTACAATATCAAAACATTTGATAAACTATTCTATAAAAACCTAAAGAGGTACAAAATACCAAAAATCACAAAATGTCTAAACAAGCAGGCTCTACATGCAGTAAATAAACCCTAACACCCCCCCCCCACCGATATTATAAGCAAATCTTAAGGGTGATCCTCTAAATTTTTCAGAAATTCATGAAGTTAACGCAACTAGCGCTAAATGAAATCATACCTTTTCTGGGTTGCCTTTTACGCTGGGGCCTAGATGGGTCTCTAAAGGCCTTGCCTGTATTCAGTGCCTCCATAAGGCCATCTAAAACACCCTCCTCGCTGCCACCTGTTTGGATAGGATGACAAGGATAAATGAAAAAATACAAAGCGTTATCAATTGCTCTATGAATTAAAACAACAAGTAATTAAACCAATGCTAGATTGCTCTCTTCACAACACAGCACACAGAAACTCGAGAGAAGGAGCTAGAATGCATCTACGATGATTGTTTGACTTTCAAATTTTACAAATAAATGAAATTAACATCATAGTTGGCACCGTGTTTTATGTTTAAATGGTGAAAAAGATGCTTTGAAAGACACAAACTTTGTCACCCTAGAAAAATACCGGTCAAGTTCATACGACCTGACAACTGTTTGTAAAAATAAAGATTAAATTTAGGTTTTCGTTAAAGTATCCTGAAAAATTTCAAACATTTTCTGCTTGATACGATAAAGATGAAATTATCAAAACCGATCATGTTACCAATTTCTTTCTTTCGTCCATGTGCAGCCTCTTCTTTCTTTCGCCTTTCTTCTTCCTACAAAATACAAAAAAATGAATTTGATTTTCAAATAAGAAAAACAAGAACAAAAAAGGATATACACAAAAAGTTTGACCTTTCTTTTCACGGTATGTGACGTCAACTAGCAATAAATCAGAGTTTATCTTCTGATAAAAACAACCAGTAAAAAGTTTCGCTACTTTCAGAAAATCGGCTCCTCCGATTCCTTAAAGTGCAATAATAAAAATAAAATCGAATTCCAAGCATAATTGAAAAAGCCTCAATTCGAATAATAAAAACTGAAAAATTACCGCTTTTGCTTTGGCTCTTCTTTCTTTCTCAATTTGTTCTTTTCTTTTTGCATTATCTTTTTTACATTTCTGAAAACGAATTTAAAAGTTTAAGTTAATAATCCAAGATAACACGCTTCAGCTAAGTGTGTTTTATAGTAATTTTGTAAACTTTTGCTAAGAAAGTGTCAAAATGCAACAGTTCGTGAAGGATTGATTAAAAGAACTCAAGCCGGTGACAGGTAAGGCATATTTTCTATCGAGAAAAAAATACTGAAATTGAACTGGATGATTAATATTCGCTTGCCAGCTGTGAAAAATACACTTACATCAAACTCCATTAAAAATTTATGAAGATTCCCGAAAAACTCTTCAGTGGTGTTCTTTTTTGGATCGAGGACAAAATATTCGAGTAAATCTTTGAAGAGGTTCAGCATTTTCTTCAACATTTCTTCCAACAAAGTAACTTCTTCTTTAGAGTTTTGCAAAAATTTCTGTTTGCAAATCAAGGAGAAACTCTAGATGGCAATCATAACATTGATCTAGTAACTGACAAAAATTAAAGATTTAGGCAGGGCAATCAATATTCTTGGTTATTTGGAAAGCCGAGTACTGGATATAAATGCTTCGTTGCTTTTCGTGTTATAATGAGAGGAGATGATAGACGAGTAGTCATTTTCAACCAGCAAGGGTAACAGCACCTAAGCACACTGTTAGCTTTGTGGGATCTAGGGCAGATAGCTAGGATGGGATACCGGAACACGTGTCTAAACCTTTTGAGCTACGAAGTACAGAAAACCGGGGTGCTTATTAATAAACCATGTCGAATTCCTTCTGAAATTAGACAGGATAAAAACATCATAAAGCTTATTCAAACCAAAAGCGATCCTAACTTTTGAAAGCACATTCATTCTCCAGCCACAGAGAAACATGGCCCCTATCCCCGCATCTTGAATGCATTCCCCTGTCAATTCCCGGAAAAGAAAAAAAAATTATCGTCTAAACAAATTTCAGCAGGAGGATTTGTGGTGTCATCATCAATAACCCATACAGCGTGGTGCGTAATGATAAAAACTATAATTTAAAAAATTAAATGGAAAAGGATACAGTCATAACTTCTCCGAAAGCATCATCGGGTCCTTTCGGCTGTTGATGATGCTTCAACTCGTTTTCAATCCGGCTCAAAGCAGAACGAAGACCGCTTACTCCTTTGACAAGAATATCCTCAGAGTCTTGAAAACAAAATATCATAGTTAATTCTCTAAAAAAAATGAAGGAGCCCCTGTAGAACATTATGTGAGAAATCTTACGTAAAAGTAAGAGGAAAGGAAAATCCACTATATTGAAGATAGACAGTGATTGAACTGGTTGTAAATCTAGAAAAAATAAAAAATAAAATAATGCGGTTTTAAAGCAAATGACGATAAAGCTATCCAGAAAAGAGTTTGCTTACATTTTGCTGCCTGGTCGACATGCGACAAGTCTTCTTCAAACCCTATGATATTTGTATATTTTTCCTCTACAGCGCTCGCAAGAAAATGAACCAATGTCATCTTTCCATCAGCTGATTTGGTGTTTCCGAGCTACAAAAGACGTCACAAACTTCCTAATATTCACACCTTATTTACAATAAATGCATCATGATACCTCGCATGCTAATTAATTTCTCAATCTATAAAGTCTTTAGTCAATCAGTTAGAATGCACATAATCATTTCTTCCTATTTCGTAAATCATAAAACCAGCATCATTTACAAAGAACTTAAGGTTGATTGCGAATAAAAAGATAAATGCAATTATACTTTACAGTTTTTATCATCAATTTATTAAACTTTGGCAAATAGCTTCAGTGTAACAAACCTTGTTCAGCAAACTCAAATCATAGCCATATGATCTTTCGTTCCGAGACCCAGCATTCATATAATTACCGGTCAACAGAATAAGCTGCAAAAAAAATCAATTTCTTTATGCATAAGGCAATCAACAGGTCTAAAGTGGCTTGAGCAGACTGTCGATCATAATCTACCAAAGTTGATAGATAGATGGCCTAACCAATTTTAAATTCTGTCCATTGCCTCAACAGCCATACAGGACATATTATATTGATACAAAATCTAGTTGGTTTCAACATTTACAAAAATTATCAACTTAGATTGAAATGTTGCTATGTTACAATCTACCGATATGTCCATATTGGGGGGGGGGGAGGTGTCAACAATAATTGAAAAATATTACAAAGCATTTGATATTAGAAAAGTTAGAAAATGTGAGCAATAAACGACTGTTTCTTGTGTAAGGCATTATATTTGATAAATTATCAAATCTTTAAATATTTTTAAGAATATTATAAAATTATGATGTTCTCTGGCAATGAATGTCTGGTGCTAGATACGTAGACAAAACTTGCAATATTTTGAGACGAAAACCACTTAATGAAAATTCATTACAAAAATTTGCATATAAATATACGGGCAACTCGATGTTTTGAAAGATATTTTAAGTAACTTCTCACCTCAAGAAATTTGGAAAACTTTTTGCTTAATTTTATCTCTCTGCAAGCTTCTGTAATGTTGACGATACCCTGAAGATCGAAAGAAGGATTAAGAACTCCCTAAACATGATAATGGCGTCATCATCAAGGATAAGTAATTGATGAAATGCGACAGTTACGAAAATTGAACAATACACCCATGATGCAAAGGGATCAACTACGAGAAGATTTAAAAATTTTCCATTTTAACCTTGACAATTCTTTTGCACTTTAAACGTAGTTTCAGCTAAATGTAACGTGGTAGTTGTCGAATAAAAAAACAATAAAACATTGCCTTTTTAGAAATGACAAAAAAAACAATATCTAGCAACAATATCTTACCGGCTTCACATCGTTGACATCTTCAGCAAATTTTATACGTAGATGCATGCATTTCAGACGATGTTCTAACCTTGGAATACCTCCGACCTGTCAATAAAAAAGTATCCTACATCGTCATAACAATAACAGAAGTAGGCTGTTTGTTTCCTCAATATATTGAAACTGAAATATCTGATACATTAAATGCAACAAATAATGTGCTCTTCATTAATACATTTGATTTTCAAATAAAATCACCAGGTGAAATTGTCAAATTATTGGCATTATTCAAATATTAGCCTTAGGCGGTAACATATTTCACACAGTCGTCGAATTCATTTCGTTAGCTTCACAGTCACTTCAGATGGGTCTAAAACGAGCTTCATAACGCTTGGATAAAGAATGGCATTTTCTTTTTTGAAAAGTTCACATTTCTAGAGGTAAAATTAACTTTAAGTTAAGCCGAACTTAAGTCAAACAACGAAAACAAAAATAAAAACGAAAAACGAAAACAAAAACATACTTGAATAGAAAACTTCTCTGCCTCGTTAAGGTCATCATACTCGTGTTTAAAATTGAGCAATTGTTGGAGCTGTAGAGAAGAGGAATCAACTATTAAAGTGAGTATATGGAAAACAAAAGCGCTACAAGTGCACTGTCCTAAGACGACACGGATAATGGAAGAGGCATATCTAAAAGAATTTTAGCGTACATTCAATTTTGAGTACATCTGTTACGCTAAAATCTAGATACAGATATTGCGCAACATAAGGCCCACGTAATAACAACTGAATGGTTCCTGGTAGGCAGACATTATTACTTTGAGCACAGCACTTTTAAGAATGAAAGGGAAATAAAGCAGTCTTAATGGCTTTGACCAAATTAATCCGATTCACCTAAAATGTTTCAAGAATGGCTATTTTGATGTACTGGTAAAGCAAAGATGGACAGTAAACGAGAAACAGGAAAGCATGCAAATAGAAGCAATCAGAAATAATAAATCAGAGCGATATTACACATTTTAATTAATATACAACCAGCGTGCAATGTGTCTCAATTTCCAAGTTAATAACAGTGCTGCCATGCAACAAACCTGTTCATGACTTGGTAGGAATTTGATTAGATTTTCCAGTGCATTTTCAGAAATGACATTGTCATCAACTCGATAAATCGCATCTCGGATTTCTTGGTATGATATCTTGAAGGAGCCCAGAAATATAGCTGTTCAAACAAAAACAAATGGAATTTAGCTATGTTTAATCCATATTGTGTTATATTTTATACCCATTGACGAGATTTGATGCCTCTCAGCCAATAACAGTAGGAAATCAACAGATATCTCTATTCATCGAGAAATGCAGCTTCTTCAAAAATTCTGCATCTCCACAATAGAAATGACTTTCTGAAACTTAGTTCAAAGCGATACTAGAATTACCAGGTGATACTCAAAAGCATGTTGCCCGCCAACATACTGAAGTTAACAATCTCCTTTTGAAAGATATTTCAAATATCTAAGAAAAATATCAGATATGTAAAATGCACAGAGACCTACAAAATCATTCTGATATATAACAAGAGGGTGAGCCTCCGAGAATTTAAAAAAACCTTAACGAGTCACACGAATTCAAGGCACACCATGCTCCCAGGACTATTGTTAAAGCCAATCACAAAATAACTTACAAAGGTTCTGGGCACTTTTTCCGTCCAGGACTTTCAACTCTGTTTTCTTCTTCTTTTCTTCGTCTTCATCAGCTGTGGCTGCAAACTGACGGGTCGGTGCTTTTGATGCAAATAACTGTGAGATTTCACCTAATAAGTCCTCTCTTTCAAGCTGGTCTTCCCGCAGGCTTGTCCAGAAAGAATTCTCTTTTAGCTTAGTTGTGTGAATCTAAACAGAAAATACCTCGTTAGGGCACTATTCTAATCTGGTTGAGCAAATATATGGGAATGAAAAAGTCAGAAGCGAATGAACTCGAACTTAAGAGATTGAGTGCTGAAACACTTCTTCTTGGGTATGCTAAGTTTCCACCAAAGCGATGGCGTATTAGGAGAAGATTATTATTATTATTATTATTATTATTATTATTATTATTATTATTACGCTCTAGATATCAGCGAGACTCATCTCCGCTTCATGATCTCCAAACTATCCAACTTAACTATCCGTACTACCTATTACATTTTCTGCCGCAGAAATAAATCTTGGAATAATCCTGAACTTCTTCAATTCTAACGATCTCTGCTACTGACGACTTCTAAAACAAACAATGACGAACACACTTTTTCCTTTTTTTTGTTAATTTCTTTTGTTTGTGCTTGTAATAGTCTTTTTCTTTGTAAAACCAGGCTAGCCAATTGCAAATTACCTTTGTAATAGTGAAATTTGTAATTGTAGTTTTAATTGAATTGAAAATGAAAAGTTTCCAATTATTATTATTATTATTATTATTATCATTATAAAATTATTTACAGTTGGTGCCATACATAGCTTAAAAAGTTAATTCAAACGAACTGTTTACATTTCTACAAAATTACAAAATTAAAACAAAATCAGAAGAGAGAAATAATAAAAAATTTTTGCCCCTTGGCGAGGTCGCACAGACATAGAGATGCGAAGCCTTTTCTTTATTTTGTTTTAAAGAGATTCATGTGCGCGTTCACTATAATAGAAAACATTAGGTCCAGCACCACCTGGAAGAGCTGGGAAGAAACTTCTATTGCCATCTCAAAACGTCATTGACCTCAAGAAATTGCATTAATTGTACAAAGAGGTCGCAACGGATCAGTCACAGCCATTTAAAATTCACAAACACTCTACATCTCCCTCTTTAGAAAAGACAGGCCTTCTTAAAAGGGGATTGTCCAAGAACGAAACAAAGGAAAAGGGGACCAGCCCCTACCAAAAACAAGAAACACAACAGCCATGGAAGGTGACGAATGTACTTTATCTATAAAAAAGAAAAGAACGAGCCAGGGAAATGAAAACAATGAGAAATATTGACTTACAGCATTCCAATTGAGTCTCTTTGTCTGTACCGTTGTGTTGTACTTCTTTTTTTGAGGCATTCCACCTGATCCGCCGGGACCACTACGTCCTAACAACGGTGCACCAGGAGGTGGGGGTGGTCCTGGTGGTCGCGGGCCACCGCCCATCCCGGGTGGTGGAGGAGGTGGTGGTGCCCCTCCAAACATTCCAGGCGGAGGAGGGGGTGGTGGCGCACCTCCACCCATTCCTGGGGGTGGCGGCGGTGGAGGCGGGCCGCCAGCAGAAAATCCTGGTGGAGGAGGTGGAGGCGGAGGAGGTCCAGCACCACCTGGAAGAGGCGGGGGAGGTGGAGGGGGAGCTCCTCCGGGTCCTGGGGGTGGAGGAGGTGCTGGTGGCGGGGGTCCAGATGATGCTAAAAATAAAAACGACGTAATGAGCAAAAGGAATAGGCAAATGCAAAGAGCGGCTGTTAAAGAGAAGAACTTTCAATCTTGCCAAAGTTTATTTTTATCAATTTTCCTCCTTCACCTTCGCAGCTATCAAAGTCACTCATTTCAATTAAAAAAATGTTCTAGGGAGTCCTAATAACATGATACGTTGTTTCAACCTAAAAATCTTTGAAACAAAATGATCAGTAAAAGTTAAGGTACAAGAAAATTAAAAAGATCTAAACTAGAGAAGGAGTAAAAAGCTCTATTTCCATGTACGTTAGGCATATTTCAAATTTCCAAACATGAAGTTATCAATTTCCGCAAGACCAATCCTACAAACCAAATCACCACTTTTTTCTTAACAGTAATTAAGAAATCAAATCGAAATAAGACATACAAAAACATGAAATTTGAAAGAATAGTATTAAACTGGAGAAACTTAATGGAACAGCTCCAAATGAAAAAAATTATATCGAGAAGCAGATTTTGTATAAATTAGCAGCGCTTATCAAAAATCGTTAATTCTTTCTGTCTGACCTGAAGCAACTGGTGGTCCGCCTCTTGCAACCTGAAAATAATAAATAAATTGTCTTAATTATCAGTTCTGCACGAAGAATCTGCCTGCGTTGGTTTAACAAGATCTAGCCAAGTAATGTGATGAAAAATTAACGTCTTTGATAAAAATTTGAGGGACTTGGTCATCAAATTCAATTAATTTCCATCGATCATAATTATGTAATAAGTACTACCGTGAACATAAACCTGTTTGCTGCAAATAAAATCTGGTTTCATGGCAAAGCTCTTGCCCAATTTTGAACACAACGATAGAGATTAACATACAGAAATAAGGTTTATAGAGAAGCATTAGCCAAGATAAGCAGCAGGGCCTGTCACCTTCTGATTGAAAGAGATTGTGAAATATGAGAAATAACGGCTTTAGGCCATGACAAACAGTAGTTTAAGGACAGTTGTTTCGGAGCATTTTGTTTTTAAACGTCATGGTAGCTGCAATATTTTGCAAAGTGTTATTTCATTAAAGTATGCGAGACAGGCAGGGACTCAAGGTTAATTGATATTACAGGCATTCAACTTGTAAACATATCTGAACATTTTTAAGTACAAAGTTACGATGGCGGAAACATATTATGGACCATAAGCTCATTCCACAACAGCTAAAAATTGATAAGCAAGGTCAAAGTGTGAGAAAACGATCTCAAATGAGATTCCATGACGTTTTTTCAATGAAATTGTTGGAAATGAAATTTGTACCTGGTCTTTCAGCTTTTCAATTTCCGTTTCATAGGTCTTCAGTTTTCCTTCCATCATCTCTGATTTGGTTTCAACTTCAGATCTTCTGGTAGTTTCCTCTTTAAGCTAGAAAAGAAAAACGAAGAGTCACATTCAACGCTAGATAATAAAAATCTGCTGCTTAACACGCATTAGTCAACACCAGGAGTTCTAATGCTTTAGAGTTATGTCTTGATGTTTGGCTTTACTGTATTTGCAGGTTTTATTGCCAAGCCATTTTGGTAACAATTTGGCATGTTTGAAAAAATCAGGGGAGAGAAGTCGCTACAATCAAAGACCTCGTCTTGAAGTTATTATTTAAATTCCATGGACTATCATTTTGTCACAGATCATCACTGACTCGACAGCTACTGAATCTGAATGATATTGTCAGATATTGTCACCAAATGAGGCGATGATTCAGTTACATTGCTAAGGTCGTCAATATCGTTAGGGTGATATTTTTGAACCCATGTCACTATTTAGGTTATAGTATTAAACTTAAAAAAGGGATTTAAATGAAATTATAGATCTAATTTTAGAAAAGTCTAACATTTTGCAAAATTGATTTCTTGAACGTTCTCCACAACGAGGTTGTAGACTGACACAGTGCATTATGGGTAGAATGCGTGAAAATGATCTTACATCAGCATGTTTTAAAGAAGCATGCCCTAAACAACAAGGCGGGCATACGGTGTTGTCCTTTTGTTTAACATCAATTAAAACTGCAAAAGTGCACTATCTATATAAAACTCGCAACACAATTGTTCTACCTTCACTTCAAGCTGTTTGACCTTCAAGTTGATTGCATCGAATTTAGCCTTGTCGATTTGTACATCTGCAATGTTAAGAAGAATTAAGTATTTTTTAAGAAAAAATCAAAATGATTGAATGCAAAAGAAGGCATTAGTTTGAATGTAATTGTTGCATGAACGTTCTGGGACAAAAACTGAAACAGACAACTGCTTAGTGAAGGGACAAAGTGATAGAAGACTTGAAGGGTATAGCAGCCACATTCTAGAAAATTCTGCTTCAAACAAGATGTGATTTGCCTTCTAGGGGTGCTTCGTCCGTGAACTTTCAATCTAGTCGCCAAATAAGGGACGGTTCACTAGATACCACCCTTGATCACAATAGTAAATGAGACCTAGATACCACCCTTGATCACAATAGTAAGTGACAGCCTTGTATGAGATCAAAGGCCAATAAATATTAGTGAGTCTATGATTTTGAAATTTCATAATTTTCTGCAAATTTAAAAACTGAGCCACTAAAAACTTTTGAAAACTGACCAATGAGATGCTCAAAATCAATTGGCAATTTTTTCGCTTTGAAATCGGGATCATATCCGCTTCGTTGCAGCACAACCTGCGAAACGCATTCGTCGATCAGCTTGAAGTACTGAGGCCTGTAGAAAAACGTTAGTAGAGGGCATAAAACTACAGTATTTAGGTTACTAGAAACTACCTTTAAAACAAAGATATAAAAATAATTCCAATCTATACACTCTAATTAGAAAACGATTAGACCAGACCACAATTTCTATATTGCCTAATTCACATTTTTTATTTCTGCATTTGCCATGGAACATAGAAGCATAAACATGATAAAATATTATCAAACCATTTGCATTGCCCTTAAAAAGATCAAGAGATACTATGGATGCATTGACTTTAAGAAACACAAGAGATATGATGGATCCATATAAAAGATTTACATGTAAATGGTTTACGATAAACTGATGCATTACAAAAGGTTCTGGTTTTAAGACACCTATGCAAAGTCTGTTATCAAGGACTTTCCGAATATCAAAAATTAAGGGCAGTCCTTGATAAACATGGAAAAATGTTAAGAAAAAATACGTCATGAATAAAAATTTGTTTGTGCGAATTCAGTCATCAAAATGCGTTTCCAGAGGTGCTTCAGGATGAAAACATGAAGATTGCGATGAAAAATGAGTTGAGAACAAAGCGAAAAGACTTGCAGAGTTTTTAAAAAAATAACATTTAAAAAAGTAAGGGGGCGGTGCAAATAATATGAGAGAAGAAACATCCTTTGTCTAAATAATAGGATGTGTATTCTATCAGTATGTAATGAAATTAAGTGAAATTACCTTGCATACACATCATCTCTGATCAAGAGAAGATGTTGCAGGACAGAAAGAAAATACTGCTCGGAGGCCGTGTCTTTGTTGACAGTTTTGACCAACTTGTAAACTTCATCTGGATCAGTGAAAACTTTATTAAGGAATAACCGCTCGAGAATCCATAAGCTGACAATTTCAATTATATCCAGAAAGGTAATACCCATTTCCATCAAGTGTTGTTTACAATTTTAAAACGAACAACATTGGATGCTGTCATAGTCACATTAAATTCTACCATTGCTTCATCCTAGTCGAACGAAATATCGACGTCTATCAGCAGTTATTACCATATCTTCTACTGTCTCAAATACTCATCTTAAATTAGTAGACCAGCTACAGAACATAGATTCACAATTCAAATGCAACAGTCACACTAAAGGCGAGTTTGTATCATTTGGCAGCTACGTTAAAGTACAAAATTTCATGCCTAGACGAGACGACTTTGTCAATATTAGCGAATAAGGGCCTCAATCATAGGCAGGTGCATATATGATGAGATATGGGAAGGCTTAGCCACACACCTGTGCATTCCACGTAGTTTATTAATCTACGAAATCGAGAAAATGTTATACACAGTTTCTTGTGTATGGGAAAATCAAATGTGTGGGATTTAGGCATTGATATGAACATCAAAAGCACGTCTGAGGTATAGAAAGAGTTAAAAAACAAAAACAAGAGATAGAAAGGCCAAACTCTCAACCACTAATCAATTTCCGAGTTTACAGCAGTAGGTCAATAAAAAGGATGTCTAAGATGAAAACGACGTAAAGCTGTTTGCGGTTTGTAAAACTCTACCTAAAACCTCTACAACTCTACTCTATCTAGAAAACTCTTTATTAACTTTGCCCATCGTTTGCACTAACTTTTTTATGTTTCCTAGTTCAGACAAAATGCTACTTCAACTGTTTCCACTGCAAGCTACAGCAAACAATTCCAATGGTTATTGAGACCGAGGTATACCGAATGATTTTTAGCTGCCTCTTAATCACATTTACTTTCAATACAGCCAATCAACAATCGTGTATCATTAACAAAACTTTTGAGATATGGGAAGAAGATACATTTCCAAGAAAAGTATTCTTGGCTGTTTCACATAAAGCACGCAAGAATCATAATTTCCAAAGCTTTGAGGCAATGTACACACTGGTAATATGATTTCTGTACTGCAAGATTTTACTTTCTATATTTGTACATGGCTTGAGGTACGTTTTAAAGCCTGATTACGAGCCCTCAAAGCTTGCACTACAATGGAAATAAAACAAGATACTGCACTATCAAATTCGCTATAATTGACTCTGCTAAATGATGCCTCACGCACAGAGAAATTTACGATTGCAACGGTACTAGTACGTCAGTATGAAGTTGGTTTAAAGAATAGTCAAACAACATAGAAACCAAGGGAAGATCTTATAGCAAGGTGTAGGATTAAGGAGCCAGTTGCTGTTGCAGCAATATAGCAGCTAGTCTGTTGAATGGTGGAGCAAACGTTGCTCTCTATACCAACACAGTTTAAAGGAGTTGCAAATGATTCTCCACGTCTGTCTTAAAAAGGCACGTCGTTAAGAATCTAGAATCACTCATGACAGATTTCCCGCTTCCTTTTCAAAGACCAACTATTATCGTATCTAACGAAAGTGTCTGAACTATAAGAAAATTGAAGCAACAACCAATAAAGGTCGAATTTCATAACAAAGAGAAGCGAATTTCACTGATATCTATACCAAGTTTTTCAGGAAACAATGCCTATTTGCTCTTTTCACTTGTTGCTTATAAACATACCACAAAGCATTGCAAATAATATTCGATCACAACTGACGTAACCATTGGTAGTTGGAAGGGACTATTAGCAGTCTAACTTCACCTTCACCCTAGTGAAATATTTTCGGCACAAAGGTGTTTGAAATGACAATCGTTGAAGCATTTGTGTAAAAAAAGCATCAACATTACAGATGATAAGACAAATTTTTGCGCAAAGAAGAAATCGGCATCTCTGAAACTTGTCTCAAAGAGAATTTTTATTTCAAGATAAATATTGAAAAAAATTCAAAAGCTTATGAGACTCAACTTAAGGTACTTCATACAACCTTATGCAACACTGGGTTAGAAAGAAAGAACTCTGTTCTTGGTAACTTTTATTGGGCAAATAAAAAGGAATTGATACTTCCAATCTAAAAAAAGGTGTTGCAATCAGTGGTCGAACTAAAAAAGGACAGAGAAAAAGATACACGTTAATCGTGGGTAGAAGAGGTTTAAAAAAAATGAAAAAATTAGAAGGCCGAGTTGAGCTGCTGCTCCCACATTCACATGAAAAACCAAACACTATAACAACGTAATTTTGTCGTTTAGCCCTGGTTTGAGAATGTGTTGTTTAGATTACTTAAAGTAGCCGACTTGAGATCGAAACACTTCATACTAGTGATGGAAGCTAACAATTCTAGGTACATAGAATGTTTCAAGAAATGATGAGAATTGTCGTAAAAGAAAAATTTAAACAACAAACTTCGCAACGGAGACATACATTTTGCAGCTGTTTTGTGAGAAACATAGCCAAGGTAGAATTTGTGGCCTTGCAGCAATTTTATAACCAATATTGAAATGTAAAATGAATTCGTTTTATAATTGTCCTAAGCAGTCAGTTTCACAATTTGAATGAGCTCTGTCAACGTGACACCAAACCGTTGTTATTATCTCTGTCAACGTGATAGCAAACCAAAGAAGAATAATCTAATGCAAAAAGATATATAATTTTCACTGCTTAGATAGGCAGATGTATATCCAGTGTCAACAAAGGCACTAAATGTGAAATCCTAGCAACGATTTCTGGTTCAGTATCGTTCAATCTACATCTATTACATTAAGATTTCTACGATAAGCAAAGACCCTTATTATCATTGCTTCGTATGCAAATAAATAAATCACTTGAAGCTTGAAAAGGATATTCCAAGTGTATCGCAATATCATTAAAACGATGCTGGAACTCAAGGGCATCTTCCTCTTTCTGGTCGTCAAAAATTTCCAGCTGTACATTTAGATCGTCTTGGTCAAACTCCCTCAGTTGCTGTGGACAAAAGCAACAAAAAAACATACACTTTACGAGAGATAACTTTGAAACCGTCTTTCTAAACTTGCAAGATTTTCTTCTACTTGTCAAAGACGTTCCTGCGACTGTTGCTTCCTCTACGACTTCCATCGACTGCTTGCACAATTTTCGAAGCCATCAAAGAAGTTTCAGCGACTAACACATGCTTAAAACTTCCACTCAGATTCCGCAAATTTATCAGCCATCCTAACCACATAATATTAACTGACATGGCAAGATCACCTGTCGGGTAACTTCAAACTTATCTTGAAGGCTTTTGTTCACTAGTACCGTAGAACAAGGCGATGAATTTTTTATCATTGCTTTCTTAAGATGAAATAGATTTGATGACGAAAGCGTCTGTTTGGCCCTATTATTCACTGACACTGTGGAGTAGTGATCATTATCAGCCAAACATCATAATTACTTGGTATGGGTATTAAAAGACCTCCTACTAACATTGCACATTGTATGCACCACATGATTCTCAGTGCAACAAAAATCGTTTAAAATTATTCAACGATGTAAAGAGACTTTGAAAAAGCGTTGTAAAAGGAATGCAAGTAAATGAATGACAAACGATGATGGACAAGACACAAATAAAAATGAAGCAAGACAATGGTGAAGCAACCAGGATGGGAAATTATATATTTCACTACAGGGTGAATGATGAAAACCCTAATTAAAAGTTGTGAAAGGCATTCTAGCTATGCATCAGCTTTGATTTTGCTGGTCACCAATAACCCTTCTCTAACTCATGACCTGTTTCCCCCCTTCTCCTTTCACTATTCCTTCCCTTTTTCTTAATCCTGCCCCCAATAATGCCGTCACAATTGACACAGCATAAAAACAGGTTCCCAATTCGGGCTAAATTCATACTAACAGCTGTACTTGAATTTCCAGGTGCGAGTTTTTGACCATCATCTGCATTTAAATTTCTGCTGTGCAATATGTAGCCATCATTCAAGCACCGTAATTTAAACTTTTACTTTTAAGGCGTCTCTACTACACTTTCTGGGGATTTTCGGACAGCACCCTTAGCATGGTTGATTTGCCACTGACAAACTAATGTCGAGTGAAGCCCTCTTAGTAATGAGGGATTATTACCAATAACATAAAACAAAACGTACCGGTAAGGCTTCCAGGAGTCCAATCCTCATGAACTCGTTTCTGAGATGAAGTCTGAAATCGAGATCATCTGGGGTGCTGACTACTGCATTGATCAGCTGCAGACAGGCAACCTAAGATACGAAGCAATATCAACCATGAAAGTACACTAGTTTTTGCTACTGGATACTCTCGTTCTAACTTCGACCTAGGCACAGTTATCAATTTCTTACTCTGAACTGAAACCTCCGATGCAAGATTTTAGACAAAATTTGTAAACGACTTGCATGTCAAACTACAAGAAATTTTAAAAGGCATGCATCTGATAAATTGCATACAATGCTGCTTATACAAATTTTTTTTGTGCATAGTGAGATCAAGACTTTAGTTCTAGTGATTTCACTTTCCTTGCCTCAGTCTGAAGAGACTAAGGACCTGTGTCGTGTTCGTATATTGCTGAAATGACAGAGCCCATTTACTTGGCAGTTTTTGTTTGAAAACACGGCCAACATGTATGTCTTCTTTACATGGTCTAAGCCACTGTATCAAGAAAGGTAGATTTTTAATAGCTACAACGGTAGCAATGAAAAAGAGATTTAATATCCAGTGCATTGATTGCATTGGCACTGAAATTCATGACAAAAAAATTTAAAGAATTCGTACCGGCTGTTGGCGAAAAGGTGAAATGAAAAAAGCTATGTTTGGTCATTTATTTTCCGTTCCAAAAGGGAAAAATAAAATTGAAAACCTAGTAAAAATGATAAAGATTTACCATAAGCGGTGGAGTTGACTGTGTGCTCTTCAAAGCTTCCACAACAGCAATAAAACGAGGCTTATTTTCAGCTTCTGCCTTCAAAGTTAAAGCTTCAAGTGCTTTGTCGTGGCTGAAATGGATTGAAAACACAAATGCAAACGAGGAAACTAAGGCTGTTTACAGTATAGCTGGAATATATAAGTAGTGCATATTTTGGGGAACAAATGTTTTCCAATGGAAGTTATGTCTGAATATAGGCTATGGACAGGAGAAGGATACGGTAGGAAAAAGTGGTGATCGATATTGAGGACAAATAAGGAGAAAACAAGGGTGCTTTTGACGTTAGTAGAGAAGGAGAGAGAGGATTGGAAAAAGATGGCAAAAAGAGAAAAAAAGGTTTGATAAGAGAGGGAAACAGAAAGAGGGAAAAAGCAAAGAGAAAGAGAGAAATAGATAGCTATAAAAACAGACGTAGTTAACGAAATTAAGAGAGAGAAAGGTGATAGTAGGGAGAAAAAATGGGTCAGAGTAAAAACTCTTTTAAAGTTTATGACCAATTCCATGAGCAAATCACATACACGAATATAAAAAATTCATCGTTCCTCTAGCATGTTAAACATTATTATGAGGTTATATTAGGGTTTAAGCATTATCATTCAATTAGAACAATGCTGCAAAAGAAAGTTGGAAATCTTTCCATAAATGAATCTTTGTAAATTAACTAAAAATTCACCTTTGGCGCTCTGGTGTCTTTGTTAAAAATGCAGCACAAGAAATGAAAATAGAACAGGGATGGGGGCCATTGGGGCTCAATCCTTTCCCGCTCCTTGCATAGCTAGATAGATTTCCTGCACCTTTTCATTGTGCACTTTGCCTACCAGTGGCGGGCACCTGGAGACGAGAGGGAGTCGCCCCCCCCCCCAATTTTTTGGAATACTATGGTCTTTTGTTCGAAAACAATGGGGGATATGTGACGTCATCTTATCAAAACAATAGGCTTGCCCCCAATATCTGAGCAAGTGTCCGCCCCTGATTGGATTCAATTATATCATACCACAAAAGCCAGAACGGAAGATGCTCGAGAGAGAGAGTAAACGGACTCTGAGGATGACTGTCATTGCAATACAGTCACATTTGTCACCTCTTGTCCAATGACACGGTCCCACAGGACATTTTTCATTTCCTTTTTTTCTTCAAAACATAGTGATGTAACTGCACAAATCATATGCTGAAATACTTACGCAACCAGACCAACAGCTGCCATGACTTTCACTACGTCCTGCATCATTCCTGGATTCTCCAGTCGGATGCACTGGGCAAGCAGCGTAAGTCCTTGAATGTTTTTCAACATCATGTTCAACCCAAACTAGAAAACAGCATAAGAAACAAATTCATAACACTAGATGGGAGTTGTGTATATATAAACTTTAATATCATATACACTGTAAATTGTCAGTTTTATGCTACATGAAAATTTAGCAGGGGGGGGGGGGAGGTGGGCGCAAGCCCGTGCACAAAAGGGACTTCGAAAGGTACCTCTCAAGAAAAAAATGACGGTCACTTTATCAGAATTTAGCTGCTGTGTCTGAAATACAAATGACTGATGTGTATTATTTAAAAATACGAGCATAGGTAGCAATCAACAAAAAAGCTGATATATAGTTGATATAGAAAAATTATGTGTAATTGTATAGTTGTTAGTCTCACCCCGTTGTTCATATAAGCCTTTAAGCATTTTGCGCACTCGTGTTGGATCTTCAGTTCGAGCTGGGAAGAGCTAGAAAAAACAAAGGCATTGAAATACCATTCTTCTGAAGAGTATAGCAACATTTAGAGGAACATATTCTTTTACGTTCAGTTAGCATAGGGCTGGACAACGAAGAATCACTTCTCTTAAATATTAGATAGAAAACACTTCTAAATGAGCTCTCAGTACATTTGAGTTTGAACATATTTATCTCGACGACATTGCAGAAGGCAAAAGCTAACTTGAAATAGATTAAAACAGTACGCGAAGACATGAGTTTTTGTGCAATAGGCTTACAAAAGCTGGATTGCCTTTAACCTCTGATAAACATAAACAGGCAACTACGGTTGAGCTGAAAGGGGCTTCCAGCAATTGTATTCAACATCGTTTCAACTGCCAACAAATGGCACCAGCAAATTCATTCCCGATATGATTGTTAACAGATGTGTTGCAATGAAGCGCTTTGTCACAACAAAATATGTCTGATACAATCAAAGCAATTCGTACCTGTCTAACGATTTCACGCGTATTTTCAAAAATTCCACTTTCTTACTAATCCCTGGTTCGTCTTTAAGTAAAACGCTTTTCCTTAAACATGACTTTCTTCTTCGCAACTTAAACCTTTTAATCGTCTTTACAAAAATTTTCAGTCTTTTCTTTAGGCCACGCTCCATTTTAGGCATGATGAATTCAGTACCACGACAAACGAAGCAAATTTAAAAACAAGGCCAGTATGCATAAAATATTATAATTTATGAACGCCCTTAGAGAGTTAGACTGTGTTCTTTTAAGTTCCACGAGAGTTGCAAACTCGTGAAATTTTCAATGAAAGGGATTCTCAAGGGAACAGGGAGTACGGAGAATTTCCTACCTTTGTGATCAGTTGAAAAGATTGAAACGGTTGAAAAATGGCGTAAATAATTGTGGGGTTGAAACTCGAGATTACTGCATCTTTGCGGTAGGATCAAACCTTATAAAAATGCGGTTATTTTAAAAGGGAGACATGAAGAACTAGTGCCCTAGTGCCAGCTAGGGTTTCAAATTAGTGCCTTTTAAAACTTAAGACAGGGGTACCTCAGTAAACTTCATACCCCTGCCTATCAAATTGTTCCAGTTAATTGACTTTAATGTTGGGTGGCATCACGATTACACAATTCAATTTTTAAAAAAGTGCTTAATGCTCATAAGAAAATTTAGGAACTCGTTGACATGGCGATTTTGACAGCTAAACACTTTTAAATAACTCAATTTCCTTTCGATAATAAATGGTTGTATTTCTTTGTATCACTCTTTTCATATACTTCAACAAACTGCAATGAGTTAGAAATCGCTGTACCACGAACCAGGAAAAGCAATATCTATCTACTCTAAGAATTTGTAACACTTGCCGACCAGCTGCCGTCATGAAGCCCAGGTTAATATCGGAGCTTCAAAAATTTGTTAGGGTTGAAAATATGAAAAAGAAACATACCTGCAAACATAGCTACGTAGAATATTCAGCAAACAATCTAAACCTTTTTCTCCAAATTCTTTGATCCAACTAAAATGAAAAAAAATATATATACGTAAAAACTCTAAAACTTTAAACTTTCAGCTATTGACATTATGACTTAACCCAAATGTGCTATCTCCCTATAGCGACAAAAATTTGCTTTACCGGGCACGATGTTGGCATATAAATATGTTACTCTGAATTATCTAATGAAAAAGAGAGGGTTGGGGTTAGAAACATGGTTGTATGAGAGGGGATCGGAAATATAAATATATCGAGTGAATTTTACATCAAACAAATGTGTCTAAAGAGCCTTACTCTGACTCTTTAAAAATAGCTTTAGTTTTTTCTTTATCCTCTTCTTGACTTTTGTCGCGCATCGTTTTATATAAACAACATATAACGTAGTAGAATGAAAGCGCTCGAGAAACGGTTGTGCAGAACATTCCTCTTGCCGTAGTCTACGTTTTGTTCTATAGCTTCTATGAAATTTGCGTTTTTATCGCTGCATCCTTGGATACGTTTTGGTCGAAAACAAACTATATAAATATATAGGCTGAGAGGGGGCTCTTGAATAAGGAAATTATGGGTGCAGTTATTCTAAAAAAAGGCGTTCCGGGAATATTTCAAGAGATTAAAGATAGGCCCCAGAAAACATGACAGCCACACGGCCAACAATAAAGGGCATTAAACACAGAAAAAACTTGAGCTACACCCAAAGCAATCACTTATTCGTTGATTTTCGTTTATTTATAGGTATTGCCATTGCCTACAAGCATCTAATTTACTTTGAGTCCAAAACAAAATTTTTTTCCAATGCAAGAATACCTTAGCAAGCCACCAGTGAGTGACACTCGCAAAGACTGAAGGCATTGTAAGAGATCTTCGCCATGTTCAAGTTTTGAAAGTTCCCTAATGTAGTCGGCTGTAGACACCAGGCCAGAGCTGCGTCGCTGAAATTTCAAAATAATTCACGTCAAAATACATTCCAATAGAAAAATAATTAAACTTTAAGGTGAATGCCTCAACAAAACATTAAACTTTAAGGTAAATGCCAATTAAAAAAATCCTGTTTCTTCCCTAAATCTTTGTCTTAAATCAATTTCAATTCCTGTGAATAGCATTTTCAAAATGCTGCATTTTGGCCAAATATAGGCTACAATGGCCGCCAAAATTTATTGGAGCAAAAAGATTGCGCTTGTACTAATGCATAATTATTTTCCTTTTTCAAGTGGAACAATCCCCCTTCCCCCTTTAGACAATATTTGAAGGAAAGACAAACATTTGCTAAACAACTTATACACTGTTTTTGTTCCCTTTTTCACTATTTTTAGGATTCTATCATTTCAGATTGTGGAGGGGAGACACTGAGTAGGAAAGATGATAAGAATGTTCAAACACTTTGAGAGAGCATTGTAGACTTTTTGCTTATTTACAAAAGCAGATTCAAGATAAAGGAATTAATCGTTGGGATATTCTTGGTACTATCATTCAATGGGACTGGCATTAGGGATGGTTTAATCTTTCAGGTACATTTTTCCCTGGTAAACCACTCTAGTTAAATTAGATCATGCAACCTTGAAAACTCTTTAAATAAGGACTTGATGGTTCAAAGCTATTAAAATAGACTTGAGCAAAAATGGGCTTGAGTTTTAGTTTGTTTACATAATACCATTCATATGCTTCTATTTATGTGCTAGCTATAAAGAGTGGTACCTTGAAGAATGGTATCAACCCAAGAAAAAATGGCTTTGTGCAAAAACATTCAATATTAAAACCCATACTTCAAAACAAAAGGACTGGCATAAAATTTGATAACTTAGATTTAATACATGGTTCAAACTTTTACCCTACCTAACCTTTTATCCTATTTAAGACTTTTCTAATCTACCCTATGAACCCTTCCAACACTTTTAAGAGCTCCTAACATTAATGAGAATAAAATTTCAGCTGCAAACATTTAGAACCACATAATGTTCATTACCAATGCATTTTGCCTTTTGAGAAATTGAAAAAGCATATCAACTTTCTTGTCGTGTGGCTGCTTTCGTAGTGGGACCCTCAGGTTTTCATTCTTCAGATTCATTTCATCCTGAGAATAATAACAAATCCAAAGTGTAAGTTACATACAAAGAAAAGATGTAAAATTCCTTGGATTGATGGCAAAAGAAAGATAGATTATACTTATATTGATAATTGCCAAAGTGTTTCACCTCATAAAAAGTGAGAAACGTAAGAGCTCTATATAGACAAAAATTAAAATACCAGTTCATTCTGATAGACTGAGCTGCTAGACTGGAGAAACAGACCATGCTTGTTTTATCCACCTAAAAAGTTTTTAAGGAAAAGGCAATCTACTGAGAGGCAGTATGAGAAACAAAATTTGAAACAACCCCAAATTATTTCTGAATACCCCAATATCAACTTGTATAGTTTTTGTAGAGTTTATTCAACCATTATTAGAACATAAATTTTAAGTGAAAGTAAAGAAAGACTAAAACTGGGATGGTCAGTAATGAAGTGTACTTTGTAGCAATTTTCACAGTTGCAAAGGAAGCTTCAAAACACATCACCCAGAGCAAAAGAAAAATCAAACAAATGGATATCTGAGCAAGTTTTCAAGAACTGGACAATATCACCAAGAAATTCTTAAATAATGACATTGCTCTTATGATGGAAAAAAGTGTACAAGAAATACGGCAAAACTACCCAGCCTTGAAGTTTGTAAATAATAGACTAAAATTAACTTGATTGTTCTATGCATCATATAGTAATGACGCTCCTCTTAGACAGAAAACAGGCAGAAAATTTATTTGAATTTATGTTTGGGATATGGAAAACGATTGAAATAAGCTGAAAAGCAGTAGAAAATAAGAGTCAGGAAGTAATTTCATGCTAAGATTATTGAATACTTGACTGGGGTTATATGACAAAACAAAACTGTTATTACGTGAAAGTTATGCCACTTCTTACCCTTACAGAGAAAGACATTGTAAAATGAAATCAAGGCAAGCTATTAAAAGAAAAAATTGCATGGCAGTGCTATCCAAAGGGATTTATGCAGACAATGTAAATTTATGAAGGTGTAAATTTCTAACACTGATGGACAAATAGTTACAGCATAACTTCTTACCAACATCTTCTCAAATTTTGAGTTAAACTCATCTTCAGGAAGCCTCTTTAACTTTTCAAGCTCTTCCTTTTGTGAAGCCTCCTCTGGTTGGGCATTTTGTGCTCCTTGATGTTGGTCATCACCTAAAGGTCCATTTATGGTCTTGTCTCTTTTCTTGTCTTTATCTTTCTTATGCTTCTTGCTCTTCATTGTTATTCTGTGGAGCTAAATAGAAAAGCAATGATCAGAATTTGATCCATGCATCTTAGATGAGATCTGTTCCATTCAAGAGAGGTGGAACAATAGAAAGCTTGTAATACTAATTAGACAAACAACACATTTTACACATTCAGAAACACAAACTCGACAGGTATGTTGTTATGCAAAGAGATACATTATCTGAGTTACACAAAGCAACCCATGTAGCAACCTAGTGCTAATTTAAAAAAACATACCCAGAAATATTTGTAACCCAGCTACAATCTTGGCAAAAAATTGCTGAGACATTTGTTTCAAAAAGGAATTTGCATGCTATATCTTCATATTTTATGTGCTGGTGACCTAAACTCCTTCCCCCCAGAGTCAATGTTGGTTAAGATGGTTACAGAATAAGTGGGGATTACTAGATTGATTACCAATCCAATCACAACATTGATTTGAAGGGAAGGGGGCAGGATATTTGTAAGTAGCTTCTTTTTTTGCGAGTGTCTCAGCATTTTTTGCCAAGATTGTAGCTAATTGATGGCTAACCAATGCTGGAAAATGGATTCATAGAGTATGTTAGGGATATCAGACAGCATTTTTACAATTAAAATTTATTCAAATATTGAACATTGATTCCTACAATCACTATTTCTTCCATTGCACAAGGCGTGCCAATTTCCCCTTTGGTAAAAATTAACTGAATATTCTTGATAATGACTATGAATCAAGATCATTTTTAGCTGCAGGCAATTAAAGCAGGATGCTTATTACAGGAAAACTGACAATTTAAGGGTATCGTGTTTGCAAAAGGTACTTTTTAATGAATCTATGACTTAAACTAGAGCCCCTGACCAAACCAAACAAGCTATGACATTCTAAATTTATGCCGGATTTTCTCAGAATAATGTTCAGAAGTAAATGCATAAAAAATTTATTGGTAAGTCATCACAGACAGCTTATCTATAGATATTTCTCACACAAAGAAAATGGAACCAATGAAACATGAAATAACTAGTATTCCCCTTCAAGAAGAAAATGAAACATCTATATACGGTTTTACCATGGAGTGAGTGTTCTAGGAATCACCAAAGCATAAGCTCTTTGTTGATACTAACAACAGAATAATCTAATCAAAATACATGCTAAGAGAAATGGCTTATCAGGAAACCACAGTAGCCTGGTGAAATCAGAAAACAAAAGAGACTTTCCTTGACATAGGCAGCATCAAAATTGGAAAGAGACATCTTGTATTTAAATTATTTACAAAAGAATAACACTTTGCTTATCATTGTCCATTCCATATTAAAGGCTATTTCAGCCCTAAAAATAATATATGACGGTTGAGCTAAAGTTTAATCAGAACAATCTTTTGAGATTGACTACATCAGTATTTTGAATTTATACCCTACACATTTGGTCCACTTCTCCTTTCAAACAATTTCAAAGCCATTGAGATAATTTTTTCAAGGATAATTTTTGTTACACTGAAAATGAAAAGCCTGTTTTTCAATTGTGGAATTAGTTAAATTGTGGAATTAGTGTAAGTAAACATGTTATTCCAATCACGTTCATGAATACTAGCAGCAATAAAACCAAGTCCCATAAACTGGTTTTCATTTTCTTATCAACCCCTTCTAACATGTGCTTTACTATAGACAGTGCTGTTTTTATCATTCACCTGGTCTTACCTTAACCTTAAGTGATACAGTTATTCTGACAGCTGTACACACAGCATGTGGTAAAAAGATCAACTTTTCATCAAACTTTCTTTTATTTCTTCTAAGATACTGTCTACAGATCTACACAACTAGATATACAAAGTGCTTCTGTCGAGCAAAACATCACTGCTGCTCTCCAAAAGCAACAATTTACAATTCTATTTCAAATACACTGTAGGTACGTTGTACTGCTATTTCTGGTCATCCAAGTTAGTTTACAAACCGACCTTGACGGTCAGCAATATCTATAATTAGGCCCATTTAAACTGGTAGGGTTATATTGCAAAAGTCTTCAAAACATGAAAATGCTTATCGAAGATGTAAATCATTTTCTGGATTCATTACTTACAAAGCCTTCATCACTCATGGCTGCTTTCCTTTTTAATATCAGATCTCGATTTCACAGTAGTCTGTATTGGTTCTCTGCCACTTGTAACAGCATTAATTCAAACTGTTTGTCTCTTCTCACTGTTCTCACTGTTTATGTCTTGGAAAAGTTCTCGATTGTTCGCCTTTTTCCAAAATTGAATAACAACAACAAAATTTCTCGTCTTTAAACGTGAAGTAAACGACATAGGCAGTAGGAAATCGTTTGGTTCTGATTGTAAGAAGATTCTCTCTTACCCAATACAAAGTAACTTTTGAATCATTTTACCTCGAGGATACTACCTAATCAAGAAAAACTCAATGTGATTTATTGTATCAGCTATCCAACCAATACTTCACAGCCGAAATAAGCCAGGCCCCATTCGACAAGTGCAACTCTCCTCAAATAATGAATCATCAAATACCGATAAGTTGAATTTCAAGGAATTTCAGTCTTTCAATTATATATCACAAAGTCCATAAGATCACAATTTCGTGGGTTGACAAGTGCCATGCAACTTAGAATGTACACACCATCCCTCCTTTTGGGCACCAGGCCTCTGATTAAAACCCATCTTTCTACTCGACTAAAGAATTTCAAAATTCTAACGGTTGGTCGGTCTCTAAAATATGTTCCAACAAGAGCTCCGTGGACTACCGATAAATTGTAGCTCAGAATTATTTTTGTTACGAACTATACCTAAAAAATTTTCTTAACAGAATTATTTCTAGGAAATTATCACAAAAATACCTAGGGAAAATTATCACTTAGGGTAGGTTACAACTATCTGGGCCTGTCACAAAACCGACCGGCCATTGACTGAAATAGGTAAGTTCAGACCAAAAAAATAATCCTGGACAAGCTTTCTTCAAGATTGAAGATTCCTGCAAATTATTTGTAATAGTTACGAATAAACGCAACTAAAATATCCATTTGAACATACACAACTAAATCACAAGATCATATTTTTAGAAATTTCAGCCATGCTTACAAAAGTTTCAGAAGATATCAAGGACCGGGATACCGCCCCCCCCTCCCCCCAAAAAAAACTTGAGTTGCATAAGGAAAATACTTTTATTTTGTTAAATATGTTGGATAAAATTCTTTCTATGTTATAATTTCAACCGCTCTTTCTATAAATGATACCGCCCTTTAAACTTTCTAGGGCATAAAAGGTTTTAACCTGTCTATTTCGAAGTCCATAGATATAATCGAGTAAAAGTTTCAGACGGCTTAGAGTATGCGGTTTAATACTCGAATGCTGAGAATAAAAAAATAGAAATTGGAATGTAGTTCTCGTTAATTACCCTGACTACACAATGACGTCACATACGGTGAAAACAAAAGTACTATGTGCATTTCACAACGATACAGGACAGAATTGCGACGCACCCATAAAAAAAATACCGACAAATAACATCTCGAACCCGACATCCAAAATTTAACGGATAAAAGTCCTCGTCATTATTTGGTTTGAATAGAAAATGTAAACACGTCAACGTAAGCTAGTGGTTTACAAATATTCGACTTCTAGCTAGGCCAGCCATTCTAGAGTAAGTAGAGAAATTTGTACTATAGATGAAAAAACTATGGCGCTGCCACTGCATTCGAAGAAGCTGATGGACGTAAAAATGATTTCTTTCAAGTTAAGGCACAAGTACATGGAGACAGTGAATTATTAATAAAACAACTTTAGTAATTTTTCTCTGAAAGTTACTTTGATTAATTCCAGCAGCAGCCTTCAAGATAGGATTCTCTGGTGGGATGCCGGAGCACGGGGGTACGGGGGGAAGCGGTTGCCCTTTGCCGTCGCGAAATTTAGCAATTTTCTTTGTTTTGCTATTGTTTGCCCTTTTTCTTGGCGCTTCGCCTCCTCCCTGCACTGCAGCTCTTCTAGCGTCGCTGACCCTTTGCATAAAATGTTTTTCTTTTTTTCAATAAATGGATTAATTGTATATGGTTGTATTGTAATTAGAAAATGACAAACAGCTTCATGTAAGCTGTCCATACATGCATGTAACTATTCCATTCTTGCACACAGCCCCAACTAAATTCCAAATAGACCATCAACTGGATTGAGCTACACTATATGGTGCCTCCAAAACGAAACATATTACAAATTGAATTCAGACTTTTCCCAGTTATCATAAACACAGAAATGGACCTGAAAGTTATTACTTCCTTCCGCATCAAGTTTCATGATTGCAAAGACCAGATTCAAACATCTTCAACAATCAACGTTACTATAACAAGATCTACCTCAAAATATTTAACAAATAGCGATTATAACAAAGAAAACTGGAATATAATTGCGTATAGGCTTTATTGTTCCGAAAATTATTGTCAATATTCGTATGTTTTCAAACTTTCAGAAATAGAATAAAAGTTTTCTTACTGCCGTCCTTTAGTAAATCCACTCAAGACGCCGGTAAAAAGTGCGAAACTGAACAAACTTCAACGCCAAATGCCTCTTGAAATAGAATGGGATTTGGGCAGGTTTTCTTCCACTTTCACGGAAACCAAGACATGTTCTTCTAATAGCGAAAACACAAGGCGTTGACAGATTCTTGTTTGCACATGGTAAACTCGAAACAATTATCTTTAAACTGTGCCGAAAAGTTGCTTGTTTCATCCGAAAATTGTAGCTCTTTTTCCATCACTTTTCAGTCCGTAGAAAAAGATCCCTCTCTAACGACTACAGTGGCAAAATTGTGATATGGGGATACAAACTGATTTGGAAGGGCTAAATCAGCTTGATATCGCACCCGTGGCTCGGCGAGAAACTGCAGGAGCACAACATAGAGGTGGCAACGTTAAGATTGCTACGTACGTCATCATGAAATTGGGAGGTAACGCCAGCGCCAAAACTTTTTTTGGTAAATGGTATATGTGGGTGTAGTGACCAGTCTATTCTCTTGTGTCATTTTCATCGTTGCATTTTCAAGTACAATCCCTCATTGTCCTTTTTCAATATACCTAAAAAGTCATTTTCCATACCTCGTTCTTTGCCATTATCTCTACTCCTACACGGCAATTACAGCTCTTTTCAACCCAACTCATCTAACCATTATAAGCTGCCAGACTAATCCTCTCTTTTATATATCATTTTTCCTTCTGATAACAGTTAACAAGACAAATGGGATCAAGACAAATAATTCACCCTCATTAGCGTAGTGAGCGAACGTGACCAGTTCGAGCCTAGCTGGAGGGTCTAGTTGAGGGTCGATTTTGTGACCACCCACTTTTGGACGTTAGGTAACGCTCCCTTTTAAATGGCTTATTGAAGACTTGCACTTTTCTTATGTACCCTAATGCCAGTTTCGTAGGCCAGTTTTGGCATAGACTTCGGGGTATCTAGATATTCTGAGAAACAAGCGCAAAATTTTTTTTTGAAATTCGGCCTTCTAGAATGGCTAAAAATGCATCTCCCAGGCCAAAATTTAACAAATTACTATACCGCTCAGAACAGACAATTCGACGATTCTCGAAAAATATTGATTATTGATTTTTCGAGAAATTTTGGGAGGGGAGGAGTCATGCTAAAGCGCTAGTGACAGACGTTTGGGAAAGAAAGAGTGACATTTGGTTCAAAGTGTACTTCGATGTGAATAACAAGAAGCTGTTGCATTGATTGAGAGAATTTTACTTTCTGAGCAGACATGTGCATCTACTTCGTCTCGAGTATTTTCAGGAGGCCATGTTTACACATCCAAAATGCAGACATTGCAATGATACAGACAGATATCTACTGAACTGATGAAAAATAATAAACAAATAATAGGAATGTACCTAAATGAATTAGTAAAATTCAGTTTGTTTTTTGTTATACTCCATTTTCAAAAATAGTTTGAAAAAGACAGTCAAAAATGTTTAATTTTTGAAAAAGTGGGGGGGGGGGGCTGAACAGGCTTTTTAGCAAAAAGAAACTTTTTTGAAAAAAAAATAAACACTCTTTTTTCGGTTGAAACAATATCAACAACCTTACTATAATCTATCAGTTTGTGCTCGGTGGAAAGTTCGAATACATTTGAAACCTAAATTGTCGAAACATTGTTTAGCACAAATATTCTAACGATCTTATCTTCAGCCCTACTGAATAGTCGATCATATTTCGAACCGATGGGCAGTCATGACTCGAGTCTTATTATTGTGACTAATTGAATTGTCTCAGATCTAAGGCCAGGTGCCAAGTATTTGTTTTAGCTTTTTTACGGCTGTAAGTTACTCCCATGTCCACTAGATGGAAAAATATACGCATAGGAAAAATGGGGATCTCTACATGAAACTTCGACATTAAACAATTTACTTGTACATTCTAAAAAAATAAGAATATTGTCTTATTTCACATTTAATGTGACACATTAAAGTATTTGCTAGAATAAGAGTAAAATACCTTTAAGAAGCATAAAAACACATCTTGATTTTTCATAGGTATGGGGACCAAGCTCTATAGGCACACATTTGTAATCCAACAGACTGGGCGTAAAAACTGTCATTGTTATTTCTTGGATATTTTGATATTTTATGGATATAAAAATCTAAAAGGATATTTGATGGCTGATTTTGACATATCCTGAATTCTTAGGAAGATAGAAAAAAACAGGGTTTGGGCTGAGAAACGTTTTCTATGAAACAACTTCATACAAAACAAAAACTGTGCTAGCCAAAGCATACAGTTAATCAAGCATACAGTTCATAAAACAAATTTACAAATTGCTCTTGTTTTTGTGTTGAGAAATAATTATCAAAACTTTCCCAACATAATTAATCGGCAGGAAACAAAAATGAAGATAAAAACAGAAGAATTCTGGCTCAACAGTTATAATTGTATTAACTTGACTAAAAGCAAGAAATGCTGTCGTTAGAAACATCAAATGTAAGTTGACACTTTAAATTTGACATCAGCATAAAAGAAGAAGTTGCAAGTAAACTTGAGCATTAAATGAGATTTTCCAGAACACTTTTTCGCTTTGATAGGCCTTAACAAACCTAAACTTTAAGCTAAACTACTTATGAATGCTAACCCTGCTAAAATATATACAAATATTTACATTTATTAGCAAAGTATTCAAGCAGTGTCATGTGGTCTTTGGTCCAATTTGCTTTTGTGTGTTTTAACCATGTAAATAAAATATGTGATTGTTTCTTTTTCAGGAACTGGAATACTTTTAAAATGCCTTGAAATTGTCTGTAGAATAAAATTCAAAATATATAAATTCTGTCTGGGATGGAAGGAAAAGAAGGAAAAATAAACTGCTGCAATGTTCTGATAAAATCTAACTATTAATGATTATTCTGAATGCCAAAATCATAAATCAATTTATCTGCTTATTTATCATGATAAAGAATGTGCATAAGAAAAAAAATACTGAAAAGATGGCACATTGACAAGATGGCTCAAACAACTTTGGAGGTAAAAATAGATTTTTAACAAATAAATTAAATACAAACCTCCAACAACTGAGATTTATTCATCCCAGCTTTATTCTGCAACTTGAAATGTCGTCTATATCTCCGCAAAGTGCTGATTTGTAGTGAGGAAAAATCAACCATCTTGAAAAGGAAAAATGTCTAGTTATTTTCATGAAAAATGTCATTTATTCGAGCTAAAACAGCACATGAAAGAGAGATGTAAATGTATTACGAAAGCAATACAAATTATTATAAGATTGAAATGTTGTAACTATATATAAAAATATATATATGTAGCATAGAAATTATTCAGCTTTAGCTATTCAACTTTGATTTTTACGTCATTACAAATGACTAAAATATGTTTGCATCATCTTTAGGGGTTTGGTAACACCTGACTGTAAAAGAATGACATAACAAGGTGTCCTTATGATTTACAATATAGAGGCATTCCACTTGAAGAAACTATCAAGAGAGCTTTTGCTATCTATATCAAAGTAAGAAAGTGGAGGTAGGTTAACAGTAAAGAAGATAATCCTGATTTAACAAATATCACAACTTTGGCAGATAATTTACAAATTTATGTGATTTGACTTTTGGAATGCATGAAAAAATATCTAACTTCATTGTTGTAGAATTATGCAGGAATTTTAAGTTGAAAACCTTTGAGATTTTTTCGGCAAAGATTTCCATCTATCCCTCAAAACAAAATAACTAGGCTAAGTTATAACAAATCCTGCATTTAACAGGACTTCCAAAAAATTTGGCAACTCAAACGAAAAAGGTCTGTGCATCTTGAAACATTAGTAGTGAATGCTAATTTGATTGTCAACAGAGACAACACAAGATTCATATCTAGCAAAATTATAATGTCTGAGGGGGGGGGGGGCTAAACAACTCAAAATTTTGAAATAAATCGTATTTGATAGCAATTGTTTTGAAAAATGTTAAAAATACTGTTTTCCTGAAACTTGTGTGATTTCATTTCATATGGAATTCACTAAAAACATAAACAATGCTGCACAGTTTAGAAATGTGGACATGAAAAATTTTATTTTCAGTCGATCTAAGTCCTACCTACTGATGGGCCAGCCTGGAAGGCTAGTTGCCCTGCAGCATTTCAAGTTTATTTTTACAAATCACAATGCAAGTACAAGGCCATCATGTAAACTGCAACTTAAAAGTAAGTAAAAGTCAATTAGTCAATAGATTCAGGTAAAAAATCAATTATCTCTAAAGTTATTGTGGCTATTGAAAAGCATTTAAAAATCTTACATCTGCTGATTCATTTTCATCTTCAGAATGTGGTGACTTCTTCCTTTTGTTCCTGGCTCTTTGAATCACATTTTTATGATTATCACAAATATATGTATGTTTGCACTAAAAAGATACAAATTGAATTTAAGCAAACTGAAAGTTTTTTAAAACCAGCCTTTTTGCTCAGGTAAATCAATTTAAAAAATTGAGATTCAGAGCCACCCATTTACTGAAACATAACAAGAAGGGGTTTATTAGTTGTAAAATTTTATCAAATGGGGCTCTCTGAAATTTTTAAGTTAATCACAAATATATGTATGCTGTTCTTGTCATGTAATCGTTGCAATTAGAAAATGATGAGGGTTGGTGTTTTTTGCTCAAGGGTTTGATTTAGTTAAAACCACCACCATGGTTAGCATCAAGAAAAATTTTGAGATATGACATTCTAAGAATGAATATAAAAAATTAAGAGCATGGATAAGGAAAAACTTTCTTTTTAATATTAATGATCTTTGGGTTGGATTTGAATTGGGGCAATTAACCCCATTTCTAAATGCATGATAACAAACCAGTATACTCAGTACAAAATTATTGAAGAACTTTCTATCTATATATTTTGTGCTTACAATGCGTCTAAATTCATCAGTTGTATTTCTTTTCTATTTCTGGTTTAGTTGTCAATAGCTGACCTATAGTGCAGTATCAATTCTTCATAGCCTTCTTTATGTTACATTATTTTTGGCTATATCCAAGCACAAACAAGGGGGGCTGAGACTACAATAACTGATTACAGGGTACCTGTAAAAAGGCCCTACTCCCATATAGTCAAGTCTAAAATCAACAGGCTCCCAAGGTTGATTCGAGGATTAAAGGTTTGGAAAAAAATTGCAAGCAAAAAGTTGTAGGAGGTCCGAAAAATTTCATCATGACCCTCAACAAATATCAGCAAAGGGTCATAACCCAAAAAAATACAATCGGGAACCCAGAAGTCGTCCAATTGAAAATATGTAGTTTTTAGTTTCTGATTTGTGGTTCTACGAAACTTACACACAAATTCATCAAAATAACAGCATTGGAGGTTGGTTCTGGGCCCGAAAACAGCTTAGCTAATTTTCGTGTCGAAATATCCTAGTCCCATCCGGTATCTAATCAAGAATACGTATTGTAAAATTTTTGAAGTAAAAATGGAAATTTATTATTTTAATGCAAGCTTTTACTTGCAAGTAACTGTTGTCGAATTACAATGAAATCTATTTGAATTGATTTTAGTAAACGGCTGTTGTTATCAAAATGGCCATATCAAAGGTCTTTCAAGGTGTGATCGCTACCACAACAGTAAATAGATTGGCCACAGCTAAGTAAATGTGATCAAGAAAACTAAAACTAAAAAAAAATTAAATCAAAGAAAAGGTACGTCTATTGAAGAAGCAGATTGGTTTTACTAACATCAGGATTCAGGGTTAGTCCCAGCTTTTTCTGCTTTACGAGTTTCTGAACTCTGAAGTTGAAGCTGGCGTTTCCAGCCCACCTACGGCATTTTTCTCTGTCCTCAAGAAGACAGCAATACAGATCACCATTTCTGCCACTTTCTTTTTCTTGCTCGCGAGAATTGCTGGACTTGAGCATTTTCAGGTGAATTCTGAATGTTTACTAGCTAGCTCAGACAAACCGCCAACGCAACTTCCCCTTCTAGGCTACCATTTTAGGTCTACCATTTTTTAATCCAGTTTGAACAATAGCTGTTCAAACAAAACAAAAGAAACCCAGCCGAGCAACGCGGGACCTCGTGAGAGCTTTGTCTGACCAATCACCTTTCAGGGTAGCAGACCAGTAGGCAAGGAGAAAACATAACAGGCAATAACCCTTTTGACTCAGCAGCTAGAAATGTCTACAATTCGCCCTCCCTGAAATATCTCACTGCGCCCTTGAAATCCTTACGGTGTTTTTTCCTCAAAGAAACCAATTCTAAATATACGATATTGTTGTAAAAAGGAGATCAGACTTAAAGAATTATTAATCATCATATCTTTTCAACAAATTACCATAAAAAGCATAAAAAAATCCAAACATAGATCAATCTTCTACGTAAATTTCTTTTCTTAAACTAAATGAAGGCTACTTTTCGTAAACAAGGCACCTTGGGCCCTTTAGAATAAAACCGGAACAAGGCCCCAATTTATGAGCTGAAAGGAGGCCCATCCAGTGGTGTATAGTATGTTAAACAGAAAAGCGTCTTGCAAAAATGAAAAAAATGAAAGTCTTTGAAAAAAAAATTTCAACATAGTTCATAAATACTTAAAGAAACCTTAAGAACATAGATATATTCATATATTTTGGGGCACCTTTCCAACGAAGGCCTCTTTCGATCGGGAGCCTTTAGTATTGAATTAAGGCACCCTAAACTGCGTGACGCCACTGGTTCAGATAAAATATTATTGCAATTTACGAAAATTTGTACGTTAGGCAAAAATACAAGTTAGGTAAAATTTTGCAAAATAAAAGTTCCAGTATATGATTCACATTCACAGTATACGGCGATCTGTTCTGCTGGTTCTTGCAAATACCATAGCTCATGCCTGATCTAGCGTTAATTCTTCGATACGTTTGCTCAGTTAAAAGCCACCTTTTTAACCGTTTACAACGAATTGACGCAAAATATATACCCCAACCCCAACAATTTCGTAATTTGCAAAAAAATTCCCGTTTCACTAAAATTTCTTTTGAATACATACTTATCTGACATGGCTTTAGAGTAGATACATTCTAAAGCTTTCAAAAACGATTTTTTAGTTTACAGTTTCTTTTTTGAACATTTTAGGGTCAGCGGAACATATTTTAAGTGAGGGGGCCAAACTGCTAAGATTGGGGAAGGGCACGGGAAAAGCTAACAATAGTTGGTGGTAAGAAACATCTCAGAAATATAACATTCTAAAAATGGCCAGAAACTGCATCCAAAATCGATTTTGACCAACATTCTTTCATTACTTTTTCTAAAAGTTCGATTTATTTTAATGTTGAAATGATTCAAAAGGTCTTGCAAAGTTTCAAAATAATCTTATGACTCAACGAGCTATCAAAATTGTTTACATTAAACAAAGGACCAAAATACGATGGGGAAGAGAAACAAATGAGGCACGTCTTAACAATGAAATATAAAGATAAGAACATCAACAGAAGAACTAAATCAACTAAAAATAGAAGATAGTAAAAATTTCGAGAATAAAGCGCTCCCAATAAAAATGAATTTATAAAATTAAAACAACTTTCAGGATTTGTAAAAACGATTCATCATGCTTAGAACTTAAAAGTCGATACTTTGATACAATTGCTTTGGCAAGGAGGGGGTAGTGTACCTTTCTCTTTATTAAAATCTTTCTCTACCATAAAAAATACGTGAACAGTTTAATAAATAGCATTTGTTCTCTTTCTTGGCGGGACAGGATCATCGAAAGAATCAAAGTTTAAAGCTTTTTGACGATACCTTCAGAGAAAAAATCAATTTTTCATACTTTCTAAAAACTTTCTTCCTATGCAGCTGAAATTCTCTCTTTTTGTGGTGTTTTCGAGAGCTTTTCCGTTAACAAAAAGCTCTTGTGAGACAGGCTTAACGAAACCTCATCGTTTGGCTTTGCTACCATGCTTTTCTGGATGGGTTTGTTTCGATCAATATCCCAAGCAAAGCACGTATCCCAAACACGGTGCATTGACAGGGGCGGACTGGCCAGTCGGGCTACCGGGCTACCTCCCAAAGTTATTGAAATTTTCTCTTAATTTTGCTATTAAATGAAAACTCATATTGTTTGGTAGGAGCCCTCTTTTGTTGCCATAACACCAAGACCCTCTCAAGATTAGTGGATACAGAATGAATAAGAAAATCACTTTGCAGCATTTAAGTACTGGAAAAGCATTTTCCAAAATTTTGGGCCCCATGGTAAGAAAGAGAATCCTGGGCCCAGGGCTCAATGCAATAACACGATACTTTACTGGAAGTACCAAAATCTGATAAATGTTCTCTTTGGGCCCTCAGTTTAAATGTTTTCATTAAATCATAGGTTAAGGTGGTAAGGACATGACAAATTTTGTGGATCAATTTCTAGTAAGGTACATTATTTTAATACTAACCAAATAGATTTGGTAGTATAGATCAAAACAGCAGAAGGGCTCAACCCCTTCAAAACCCCTTCAGCTCTGACAAAATTTTTGCTCCAGTACATCCATACTTTGCTCCTAGATAAAACATGAATGATTCGCCAAAGATTTAGTCATAAAACATCGGTACTTACACCAAATTTTGGTGTAATTCTTCGGAAAAATTTCGACATAATTCCATTGGCGTGGTCTGACTGTGCTAGTTTTTTATTCGGAAATTTGCTGACGTGGCGAAAACCATGCGAGATTTGCCCTGACGAACTCTGCAAAATAAAAGGCCCGTAGGCACTGGGGGCAATGCCCCCTCCCAATAATTCGCCAAAATTGTGTTTGAAGATCTTATAAGCGCAATATTTCGTAAGGCAGATAAAGAAAAAGCTATATTTCTATCCATGCCCCTCAATCCAGTTTAGCAATCTACGGGCCTGGATGAAAATGAATAAGTTTTAAATGTCTCCCATTGTAAACTACATGTATTGCCTAGGATCTTCCTTTCGACAAACTTGATGTGGCAAGTATTCTATATGCATTTCTGACCATCCCTATAATGAACTTGCTGCGGGCCGAATAGAAACTTGCTGCGGGCCGGAGTTCCTAACTAGCTCTTTGTAACTTTTTTGTTATCTTTCAGCAATATGTGCAAGCTGAAAAGAAGCATGCACTTTCTCTATCTTTGATGGGAATAAATGAATGGAACCACTTGGAGGCAGACCAAATCCATCAAATTGAGCGAATGAGTAGAACATAGGGTGAAGGATGTACAATTGTTATTTACTTTAATCTTTGCCTGCATCCCAGTAGATTTCACAGACATATTAGTTGAATTGTTATATGATTTTTCTGAAACAGGGACGAAAACAGTGGCTAATTTTGGGGGGACATGGAAGGATGAAAATTCCAACTTTTCCTAAGGAATTTTTCTTTCGACCTATAAATCTACTGTACCTACCGAATCGATAGTTGGAAATATCCCCAATTCCAGACTTCTAGTTTCTCTATAATAACCGTCATTTTTAGCCTTAAGCATAAAAACACTAGAGATGGTAAAGGTAATATCTAACTTTGGATTAACGTAACACGAACATTCAAACTTGTCGTAAGAAGAAAAGCAACATCTAAGCATAACGAGCATTAGATATATTCAATGATAAAAAGTGAACGATTAGTGGAAAACAATTGATGGATGGGTCCGCTCTACCCTGTTAATTTTAAAAAGGTCTACGTATTTTACATTCAAAATCTAAAAATTAGGCCTTCCAACTGAAATTGGATATTCCAAACTCACGTCCTGCCCTGCCCTGCCCTGCCCTGCAAATCTGGTTTGTGAGAAACTCTAGGATGCCAAAAAACTTAAGTACTAGGCACAAGAAAAATTAAGAAACTGAAAAACTTCCATTTTAAAAAAAAGAGTCCAAAAGTTTTTATTTTGTTGATTTTGTTTTGGAAAAGATGGCATACTTTTTATTTTGATATGTGTGGGTTTTTTCGTGACGATCTGCGTTTATATTCCCAAAAAGGCTCAAGTCAACGCAACTTTAGGTCCCAAACAAAGAAAACAAATAAGAAACTTTTAGTACTAAAACGACAGAATTTAAAGGCCAAATTAAAAAAATTAAGTGCTTACCCTAGTGATGCTGATCCAAATAGTGATGCTGATCTTATAAAATAAAAAACGTGTCTTTTATCTATATTCAAGGAATTCCTTTGCTAATGTTTTCTCCCCAATTTACGAAACTTTAGCTTAGGGTATATTTAAGAGAATTTTAAACACAATAGCTTACAGGAAGGGTAGACCATATTTCTTTCTAATTTTCCCTAAAGAGCAATCCAGATTTAATCGCCCCAGACCTCCTTTCATACTTTCGCGCCCTTTTGTCAGAAGTGATAAAGCACGTGATTGAATTCTTGAGATATGATTGGTTTGTTTGACTGCGTTGACTAAAGCCACGCTATGCTTGTATTAACAGTCTTCACATTGAAAGTAGAGTTGGGGAGAAAAGGCGGTAAAACAAAATCATAGTAACCAGTCAAAATGCCAAAGGTATCAAAGAAAAAGAAGGACCCAAACAAGCCAAAGGGCAAGAAAGGAGCGTACATCTTCTTTCTTGAGGAGAGACGGTCAGAACGCAAGGATGAAAAACTATCATTTCCAACGCTTTCAAAGGAGACTTCGGAGGAATGGAAGCATCTAGGTGCAAAGGAGAAAGAGAAGTTCGAGAAGCTGGCCTTGGCAGACAAAAAGAGGTACGAAGAGGAGATGGCTGACTACTCTCCACCTTCCTCTGATGACGAGGATGATGGAAAGAAAAGAAAAAGAAAGAAGAAAGAGAAGGATCCAAATCAACCCAAGAGGAATATGTATGTAGAATTTTCGCTGTAGTTTTGTATTTTTATCAATAAAGAACATGGCGCCATGTCGTTCCTAGGGGCCTAATATCCGCTTGCCATTTCAACAGGGGTATATAAACTATATTCACTATATTATTGGTATGTGCTTATTATTCTCTTCCATGGATGTTTTAAATTTCCATGGGTTGGGAAAATATTTCATACTGCGTTTACTGCTGTGCTCGAGTTCTCGCATGGCCCCAGCTCCACAATGCCTGTCATTTTTCCAATTCACCCCAGAAAATTTTCAAATGTCCATGAGATTTTATTGCTAAGAAAGAGTTAGTTTTAATATTAGTCCATATCTGATTCAGAGAGGCAAGAATATTAACTATGTAAGGCCCTTCACAGGTTTGAGACAAATATACTCGTTCTAGTATTACTTTAGATCTAAACTTTTAAATTTCCTCTGCATTGCAGGTCATCATACTTCCATTTTTGTGGTGAAAAACGCGCAGCAGTACGTGAAACCAACCCTGGTCTATCTGTTGCTGAAATAGCTAAAATTTTATCTGAATTGTGGAAAGAATTAACAGAAAAACAAAAGGGTAAATATGAAGAACTGGCTCGTAAAGATAAAGAGAGGTATTTGAAAGAAATGGATGCATACAACAGTAAAGGGAAAAAAGTGAGAGTTGAAGAGTAGGGATGTTGCTTTATAGCTTCTATTTTGCATTCTGAACTTTACAATCTGATGTAAATTTTCATCGAGAATTGTAATCAATACTCCATTCGGATATATTTCACCATTATCGTGGTGATGGTTTTCACCTAACTCTATAGCACTGACTTTAAAAGTAAACGTTGCATTTTATGTTATTTGTTATGCATTGTAAATAATGAAAAAAAAATTTGTCTTGCCACTGGAAATAAACAGCTATCCCTGGGTTTAAATCATTCTATAATTCACTTTTATGTACCTATAAAGACAATCATGTAATGCAAATTTGTTGGCTGTGGATAAAATTCACCCCAGTTGAAAAGTGTCTAATTAAAATACAGCTATGAGCATGTGCAGGCTTTCATGGCTGGCATCTACCATGTTTCAATCTTTTGATTTACAACAATCCTGTTGCCAAGCCCCGATCAATCACAACAACCCATCAACAATTTAAATTGTGTAAAGAAATTATCTAGCTATCAAGTACTTCATGATGATTCATAAAAACCCATTCTTTTGTTCTCATATAAGCAAGAAATTTTTAGTGGCAAGTGCATTATATGTTACATTCCTTGTTATGGCTTAAAAACTTGTATCTGTTTGAACAACATTTGATAAATTGTTGCTTCCAGTTACTTTGTGTCGATATGTAAATGTTA
This sequence comes from Rhopilema esculentum, assembly GCF_013076305.1. The sequence continues at coordinate 5,552,715 of NW_027019365.1, read as the reverse complement.
AAATATGTTTTTATGCACAAGTGTGAAGTTTTTTGACCATTGCTAGAGTTTCAACTGTTCCCTTTATTTTATTGATAATAAGTTTGAATGAAAATATCAATATTTTTGGTGCATGCATATTTTGATTTGCTTTTTAAAAACATGTAATGTTTCTTTAAAAAAACTTATTCTTGCAACAATAAATGAATATTTACTGAAGAGTTTTATGATTCAAGATTTTTGATGGGAATGAAAATTGGACCTGGCTGTTTAAGGTTAAATATGTTTGTATACAAAGTTATCAAATTTATTCAATAATCAGAATCCAATCGAGCTGCATGACTATCCTGTCATTCTTAAAAAAAAACAAATTTAAATGTTGAAAAGTGGAAGCTGATTGGTACCAGTCTCAACAAATGAAAAGATCACACAAATTGTCTCTGTTGAAATTGCTCCTGAATTAAAAGAAAGTTTGGCAAGGTAAAAATTCTGTTCAGAAAACTTTCAACAGTACATTCAGAGGCATATTTTTCTTGCATTAACAATTCAACATGTAAATGATTTTGCACAAACTGAGTTGCATTTTGGCTCTTTAACACATTCTTGGTGGACTTGGCCCAAAACTAAGAAAGGTTACTTGCATTGGCATGCATATTTTTTATTGATTGTTACTTCTCTGGAACCACATTTGAAAATAGGAAAAATAAAAATTAGGTCTTTAAATTGCAAGACATTATTCTTATGCAGTGGGTCAAAAACAATTTAGTCCTTAAACAGCCCCAAACAGTTACCCTGAAGAAATGATTTTAGGGACACTGATTCAAACACAGAGATGTAACAATATGATGTACAGGAAACATTTGTCATTTTTGCAAACAACATTTTATCAAGAGAAGACAAAGGCAGATGGCAATGCTGAATTGTGCAATTATTTCACAATTAGCTATTTAAATATTTTAGTTTACCTGTGTAATAAACTTATTTTAATGCCCCCCTAATTAGAAAATATGCCAAATTTCTTGTCATGCAAATAAAGCTTATGATGAAAAACCAATTTATTCCTTTTATGTTAGACCAAGGGTGCTTTTCAAACTTTTGAATCCTTATAGGGGAGAAAGAAGGATTTATTAATTTTCTAACTCTGGAATAAAATACCAGTATAAAAGAAGGCAATAAGCCCCCTAAAGAAAACAGGGCATAGACATCAGAAAGTCGAGTCATAAGGCTATGTTCCTACATCATGGAGAGCGAATTGGATTGTTTGTAAATTGGTGCAAATCGCTCCATAAACCACCAACAGGAAGGTGTTACTAAAATAAGTTACATAATAACCCCTAAATTTGATTGATAAAGAGGAGGGAATTGACAAGAAAAGCCTTTTTCACCACTAAGAGACAATGCACCTGTCCTACCTAATAGCATAAAAAATACTAAATAGCATATAAGATGCATAAAGGTATAAAACGATTTAATGATTCCATAAAAAGAAACTGAAAGTGCACAGCTATACCAAAAAGCAGTTTACATATAAAGAAAAAAAAAGGGAGGGAGGGCTGGCAAAATAAACAACACAATTGTATTGAGGCTTCACCAAGCAAAGTGACACCCACACTATGTCACAACCTCAAATACTCATAGATTAACCAAGGGAATGAAAATGCTATGAACCACACATCTAACCTTTGTTTTACAAATAATAATAAAATCCACAGGAAGCCAAAATACTCCTCTGTATTGCATATAAACTAGTAAAACAAATGCAAGGGAGCATGGCCCAACAAACCATAACGACAGCAAACAATAACAAGCTCATCAAATTAGTTAACAGTCAAACACCCTTCATGAAATTAAAGATATAATCAATGGATTCTAAAAAAATTGAACTTGCTAGCTCAGTAAAGAACTTTGTGACAGTAGAATGGGATTGGTCAAAGGTATACCAATTCAGGACAACCAAGCATGTTCTGGGTTGAGAGGGTTGTTTAAATAAGTCTCTATTGAAAATTTCTTGTTGTTTGGCCAGCTAGACATCTCTTAAGATTTGACCAGAATTTGCTGCTGCAGTGAAATTTTTTTATGTAGCGAATTCCAGTGAAATGTAAAGGAAAAGCTAAATTTTTCAAACAGCTTAACTGGCAGCCTGACTGTCCAAACAACATGAAATTTGGGACACCAGCTAATCTCAACATGAAGATTCCAATTATTTGATCCATTTTTGGCTAATATGAAGAAAGAAAATTTACAATGCCAACTCAAATTCAGGAATTAATTGTAAATTTAAAGAACATTTTCAGAGCACGAGCACAAATATACCTCAGTTCCCACTTCAAGGGCCCTGCTAAGACTCATGTTAAAGTTAGGAATCGGGGCATATATATATAAAAACTGACTTGTGAACGATTCCTTGAGTAAAGATTATGCAATTTGATGCACACGACGCAGAAATGGGAACAAATGAAAGAAGGTTCTGTTATAAAAGCAATACATTTCCTTCAAATTACACAGAACGTCAAGTAAATATAACGAGGATACTAATTGTCCCTCTGAAGTCTTCGTTTTGGAAAATTTGGACTTGATCTTCATGATGCTCATCGTCAAGTTTTTCCTTTACATCCACTCAGTACATTAGAGAAAATAACTAGGGCACTATCAGTTAAAATGAAGCAATTACTATCTCCCCCTGGATTCTGATAACCTGTTGACGACAAAGTTCGTGGTGTCAATGAATCTTTCTACACAGTTTACAAGACATCCTTCGGTCTTAGAGTCTAGCTTTGATCCTGGCTTCTCCACGCATTTCTCCCAACAAATGTCTGTAAGGTTGTGCACGTGTGATTGAAATCGCGCCTTTTGGCTTTCTATTGCTAGAAACTGTTGTAGCTCTGGGTCTACTTGCTCTCCAGTGGCCATAATGATTTCAGTTTTTCTGGTAAAATTTGACAAGTAATTTAGGCCAGTCTCTCTCACATCAGGCAAATCCAAAGGATTGAAACAGCCGGCCGGCCACGTGAAAACATGAAGTCCGGAGTACAGTCCAGAAGTCCGGTATCCAAAGATAATACCCGGTCTGGGGCTCAGCAGATGGTAAATATCAAGGAAAACAAGGACGAAGCATATACTATGAAAATGCGCTTAGATTCTCACTTTCACTAAGTTCTTTATTTAAAAAGATATAAGATTGTAATTTCTGCATCGTTGATAATGATCATTTCCGGACAGCATTGATTAAGAATCCGAGACGATATAGACCGCACTTGGCGTTGCTTCACCCACGTGAAACAAGATGGCAGCTCAAGGAGCATTTAGTAAGGAATCCTTGGCGGCCCAAAATGTAAGCATTAGTATTTCATTCTTGGGTTTATCTTTGATTTAACTTGAAATTTTCAAATTTTTGAAATTAAATCTAACTATTAGTCATTTCAGTAAATTGTATTTCAAATAGATCTTAGTACAGTAGTATGATTTATAGTTCTTGTATAGAATAATGAGTGATTTAGAAATGCTAGGTTGATAAACTAGCATAGAAAATGTAATTGTCTATGCACCTGTCTGTAAAATTTTGAGAGGTTTACTTAACCAGTTTCAAGATCCCATTAGAGATTTACTTAACCAGTTCCAAGATCCCATTAGAGATTTACTTAACCAGTTCCAACATCCCATTAGAGATTTACTTAACCAGTTCCAATCACGAGATTTACTTAAGTTCCAATATGAACAAAACATTTGTAGATCCCCTCAAAACCTCTGTGATACAATAAATCTGATGCCATGAGATGTATTTCAAACTTTACTGTAATTGTTAATTGAAACTTTGTGTTTTACAGTACAAAGAGTTCATCCTACTTTACAACAAGATAGCAGAAAAGTGCTTCCAAGATTGTGTTACAAGTTTCAATGAAACAACCTTAACAGAAAATGAGGTGCTTCAGGAATTTAAAGATGATTGTTTGATTTATAAAATTTCTGTAACACTTCCTTTAAACCTTGGAGACACCACAGGGAGGACTGACATCCTCCCCACTTTTGGCCAAGGTCAATTTTCTAATTTGTATAAATGTGATTAAATAATATGGAGGGTGGGAGGGGTTAAAGTGACAGACAATAAAAAACTTTTCTTGTGTTAAGAAGTGTTGTTGTAACTGGGTTGTCATTCAACTCTCCTCAAAGTATGGACATCACTCTAATTTAAGACCAACTCTAACCAAATGTGCTGGGCCAGTTTTTTCCATGTGAACACAGCTAACCCAAGATCACTCTTGGTTGACTATTGACTATCTCAACTCCACTCTCAGGTGTGGATTCAGACAGGTTGCATAGGTTTAAGAAGATCGGTCAAGGCTATATTTCTCTTTGAATGGAATCTTGAATTTTTATCTAAAATTTCAATTGCAACATTGCTGCATTAGTCCCAGGCTGACTAAACTTCCAGTTTACATACTGAATTGAACCCCCACACAATTCCTAGTTTCGTATGGACAGCTCTCTCTTGTTGCAAAGATTCTAACAGAGTTTCCAGCCTCTCAATTCGTCTTTTATCCCAAAGCATCCAAGGAATTCCAAATCGAGGAAATTAGTTGCCACTCGAAGTGACAGTTTGGAGTATGCCATCTATCCTCCACTATTGAAACTGATGGCTATTGTTTGCTAAAAACCTGTGAAAACCAGTGCCCATATGTTTCTTTTATGCGAAGAAAACCAATGCATAAAAGATTATTCAATATTGATATCCAAAGCTCCAAAGTGTGGAATCTCTGTAATCATATGTCGCAACCTGACACAAAATGAAATATGGATGCAAATGAGATTCGAAGCTCTTGTAGAAGGACTAAACTTTCTTTTTTGGAATATGTCATGGTAATTGAAATTGAAGTTGCAAGTAGATCAATCAAAGGGCATGCTGAACAGAGTTTATTTTTGACATTTTAGAGAAAGGGAGACAAGTTAAAATTTCCTAACCTCGTGAATTTTCACTACCAGCACACCTTTCTGTTAATGGTACACATGGGGCCCTGTATGTTTATGGTACATAGATATTGCTAAAAGAGCACTGGTAGTGAAAATTCAAAGAGGTACCAGGGAAAAGCACCCCCAAATTAAAGTCAAGATTTTGGCTAGATCCGCATCTGACTCTGGTGGGTTCGTTCCCAGTTAAACAGTGTTTGTTCTGAAAAAATGTCAGGTGAATGCAATCTATGTTAGTTTTGATTATATATATGCCCATATTTCAAGCTTGCCCATTTTCAATATGAGGCATACAACATGTGGATAGGCCAATAGTTGAAAAACCATGTGTTTTTGTGTGTCCACCCTGTCCATGTGGGTAGGAGTTATAGGGGCTTGGAAGAGCAAGACCCCCTAATCAGGCAAGATTTATCACACTTCAGGCTCCATTCAGGAAGTTCTAAGCCCCCTGAAATGGGTAGTATGTGCTATGCCAACAAGCCTGATATTTGTGTTTTTTTGACTAATGCAACTGCTTTTGAAAATTGAATGATTTTGAGTAGCCCTTTCTGGACTTAATATCTTATATAAAAAAGCAGCCTGCAAAACATAATTCCAATGAAAATGAAGCAGAATTGATTGAAGACTCAAATTTATGTTACTCAGTAGCAACATCAGTTCTTTTGTATTTTAGATTGAATGCACAAATAAATGTTCTGGGAAAATGGTAAATGTAAATCACCGGCTCATGGCTGTTTTCATGGAGATTGGACCACCAGTTGATAAGCAACTTGGTCTTTCTGGTGCAGGGATGGGTCTCATGTGAAGATAAAAACAACAAGTCAACAAATTTGATGGCTTCAATGGAATCTTTGAAACTGTCAACCAATTAGGTTTTCTGTTTGGTTTGAAGACACTTTTTATAGTACCAGGAAGCCTTATGATGTCAGATGTCCTTTTATGCTACATGACAAGAAAAACTGAAATTATTAATCCAGGGCCATGTCAAGTCGTAGAAAATAAAGCAGCAACATTTTCAAGAAGATTAGCTGCTTTGAGTGGAAGATTGGTATATCAAGAAGAACAAGGCCCACTACTCAGTGGACAAGACTGTCAGGAACTATTATAACTTTTAAACATTGAAATGAGTCTTGAATTTGCACAGAATCCATGTTGTATTGCAGACCTGCTGAATTTTTCAAAACGAAATTCCCCAATATTTCCTGGAAAGCATTAAAAACAGAACTGTACATGAAAACTCCTCAATAATTAAGCATCTGTCCTTGAACAAACAAATCTGCTGCATTTTGTAGCCAAGTAATAAAGGAAGGATATGTTAATACACCACAAAAGTTAAGAAATTATTTTGTTAATTAATGCCATTTGATAATCAAATATTTTTTGCTGTGTGTTTTTCCTGTGTGAACTTTATTACACACGTGTTTATAAAGTAAATATAAGCATTCTTCCCTTTCATTAACTATATGTTAGCCCATCATTACATTTTGTAAACTCAATAAAGATTGACGGCAAAAATTTTACCTCCCTCAAAAGGATAAAAGGTAAAGTGTAAATAGTCCAAAAATCATCATAAAGAATGGATTTAACAAGATTTGTCTTTTTTTTGCTGGCATTCTTGGTATGGTTATTGTTCGAAGGGAAAAAATCCATAATTTTTTCTGCCTTCACCGTTAAGTTAAGTAAATATACAGTAGAGATACAGAAAAATTTCTCAATCGTCCCAAAACCGATTCACGGTTGTGATTTATGAGTTCATCGTCTTAAGGTTTCGTGAAAATAAGAATGAATGGTGAGTAAAGTTTTTTGGGGCTGCGACATTTCCATATCAATATTTTATCTCTATTATTCTTCTTATGTATTAGTAGCAAAAAGATGCATTTAATTACTACTTGCACCACCAGGGGCGAATTCAAAAAATGCTTTTGGAGGGGCACATATTTTTGCTAACAAATATGGTCATAAGATAAATACTCTCATGTGCTGCTTTTATGCGTTTTTTTTACTTCAAAATAGATTTCAATATTTCATACTTTTTCAACGGCTACAGAAATGTGACTACGCTACAATTGTTGCAAAAAGGCTCACAATTATACAACATGGTGAGAAAAAACGTCTTCTTTTGCCCGGCAGAAAAATCCTTTTTGTGCCGACGGACGAAGTGTTCGGGTGGGAGTACAAGCGCCCCGCCCATACCCCCCTTTGGCGATGCCCCTGTGCACCACTGTAAATAAAGTGTTGGTCGATGAAGCCGAAATTACATATATCTGATCAAATGTATCTTAATACTACTGCCAGAGGATCACAGAAGCAGGTGGCTTAAGCGGCAATGCAAGCCGTGGAAAAATCTGAAAGTGTACTTAAAGGTAGACGACAGGTTGTCTTGCTCTATTCTTTTAGAAATTTTAGCCCCACTTTATTTCCCGTTAGCCCAAATCAGAAGAACGATTGCTCATAAAAGTTAGACTAGGGCCTGGATACTCGAGATCAAACTAAAAGCTTCGTCTTATCAGTGGAGAATTTAATTTCAAAGAGACGACCAAATCAGGACAAAAACTTACTGGAAAAAGATTATTTTATACTTCAGCGACATTGACTTAAGCCTGGTAATTAACAGGAATACTTAAAAAGTTAAACGTTCTTACGGACAAAATAAAAATATATTATATCATTTCGTGGGCAACCCATCACAGACAACCGTTCGAAACACCGATGATTGCTGAGTGCAGCATGCCGATATGGTGTTTCAACGTTTCCAATGCATTCAAAATCTCAGGTGAAGATGTTATCATCAATAGACAGACCTTTTCACGAAAAGAACCACTCCTAACAACGAGTCCGCGATAAAGCTTCCTTGCTATAGCAAAATGATGACCCAACAAGAGATTATACTTCCCAATCTAGGTTCAGTAGAAAAAATGCCCCCGCCCGGTTTCTGTTACTCTCCCCGCTAAAATCTTTGCTCCCTTGCCGAGTCGCATCAAGGGGCGTCGCCAAAGGGGGTACGGGGGTGGTGGGTGCGGTATCCCCAACATTTTGTCTATCGGCACATTAAGGTTTTTTGCCGGGCCAAAGAAGCAATTTTTGTACTCAACATGTACTCTTTTTGCAACAATTGTAACATATTGACATTTGTGTGTAGTTGAACTTTCAAAGTTTTAAACAGGAACGCATAAAAGCAGCATGTAAGTGTATCCATCTTTTCACCAAACCCTCAAAAAGAGTCAGCAAAAATCACCTCTTTACCTCTCTAAAAAAAATTTTAGCCTCGCCCCTGCAGTTTATACATTTTCTACTATTTGGGAATTCTGTTCCCTCCGCCAACCGGTTTTTATTTGATCTCCGTCGAAAATGTATAATTTGGGAATTCACCCCACTGATGAATGCCCGGTGGAGTCCTCACTGGGGTAAATAACAACACTGCTACGATCACCTTCAATTTATATGATTCATGGATCTTTGAATGTTTACACACAACGAGGAAAAAATGGAGAATCATATACATAACAGTCAATTAAAATAGAAAAGGGGGCTTGATATTGAATCAGATCAACATCAATTCACTGGTGGATTTTTTTCAAGCCATTATTAAATACTGACAAAATAAAAACAGTGTACCTTGTAATCAACATCAATGATGATATTAATCCTAAAAAAGTATTTATTGCTTTGCTACAGCTTTATACTTGAAAAAATGTGTATATATTTTTTTTAAAGTTTCCCAACAGATTATACAACTAAAACTATTGTGAGACAATGCACTTTCTTTATAGGATTGAAATTATTACCAATATCGATATCATGAATCAGGAAATTTCAAATAAAAATGAGAGATCTTGGCACGATTTGTTGATTTTCATAGAATTTGGCATCGATATTGATAAACCATGCTGAGGCTCAAAAAGCCATTTAAAATTGGTGTGCTACGGTACTGTACGTAAAAAAGCCTGTGTTGAAAATAAGCCACTTTAATTTTAAACACTATCTGTATTCACGTTGAAATTAACGGGTAATTTATGACTGATAACTGAAAAATAAAGCAAGCTCAATGAAAATTTGATCTTGCTTCAAAAGATTAAAGGACTTTTAGGAGTTTTTATAATTTTAAATTTGGATATCGGATTGGCCATTTATATTCTGTATCTATAGTTCTGTATGTTTCTCAGAAACCCTTTTAATTTCATTTGGTGTTTGTGCGCCTACTGCTCAAGAGTAGCTCCATTTTTGTGTGGAATGAAAAATGTTGATATTGAGCTGAGTTGGCTAAGGAGGCTGAAGTTTGTGACGTCACAATCATAATTGTGATATGGCGTCAAATTTGAAACTATAACAAATCAGATTGGAAAGAAATACGCCACAATTTTCGAAGTGTTTCGAAGGTAACATCGCAAATTAGCTGGAAGTGATTTTCGTTATTTTTTCAACCAGAAAGCATAGTTTTCTTGGTTTCTCGTTGAGATAGTCATAAAGATGCCTGTTTTACCACGGAACAGGTTTTTATGCCGCAATCGTCGCCGCTCTCGTCCGCGGAGCAATATTTTGCGGCGAATTTGCAGATTCTTCAATACGTTGTTCAGCTGTTTTCCGTGCGTTAGCAGCCCGGACGCGGTGGAGTCATGGAACAGCACTGATATCGAGGAGTTGAGCAGTTCGGAAGAAGGATATGAAGATAGTGAATGTGAGAACATGGTTATCAGGATTGTCGAAAACGACGCTTCAAGATGGGATGTGTATAGTGACGACGAAGACTCGATACCCGGACAAGTGGACTCGACATCGCGGTTCGATGTGGATCGAAGACCTACTGGAGGTATGTCAAATATGTTGGACTTGAATTTATCTTTTTAATAACAATGAAACAAATTAGTTTGAACAATTAAAGGAAATAGCAACAGACAGTCAACAAACAAGGTAGCTAAGTCTTCCATTAAAACCTGGCATCGATAAAAGTAACCACAGATACAATTGCTGAAAAAATAGACTTGAATACAATTTTCGCCCTCTTTGCTATATCTACAGATATCATCTGTGCTTCCTAACGTTTCTAGCAAGTTCAGCGATATTCTCTTCCAAAAAGCACAGTTTTACTTAAATTCAATCTCGAATACTGAGTCATTACATCGTCATTACATGGTGTATCTTTACCCGTGGTGCTCTCCTCTAAGCTATAGTTCACAAATGTTTCTTTAGGTGCATCTAACTCTCCAGTGAGATCAAAGACAAGGACCCTAGGCCCAGCACCGGATAAAATTGACCAGGAGTCTACAGGTGGACAGGATGTTAAGAAGACCCCAAAGGCGAACAGTATCAGATGTCAAACTCCATTTAAAACACCAATGGTAAAACTCCCCTCAGGCAAAGAACAAGGAGACTTGGTTGTTAATGAAATTGGGAGCTCTGAAGATATTTATGACGAAAGGTTTGAAAGAACAGAGCAATTTTCGAATCCCAATCGACCACTCGAGTTAAATGCCGGAGATCCTAGCAATGCTGGACCAGACAGCTCTTTTTTCCTTGACAAAATGGAACCAGTTGAGTCTGATATTGAAGAGCTACAGGAGGTGCAAACATGTCCTCAAAAGGGAGATGAAAAAGAAGGTGATGCTCAGGACCTGGGTCTACTTATCACTGGTACAACGTGCTTTAAGACTTCAGCCTCGCCACTTACAAATGCACCCTTGTTGCCACCTGAGAATAAAGACCAAGGGAAATCATTGACGAAGGAAGATAAACAAGAGATTGATAAGATTCTTCTTGGTGCTGAAGATGAGAAGCAACTTGCTTGGGGGGAGGAAGATGAAGGTAAAAAGAAGAAGAAACAGGGAAAGGGAACAAAGAAAAGCAAGAAGAAGGATAAGCAAGATGAAATTAAGGATAATGTTCTTGGGGCACTACCCCCGATTCCGGATACTACAAATGGAATTCAAATGGCATGGGGGGACAGCACCGTGGATCAAGAAGAATCGTCAAAAAAGAAAAAGAAGAATAAGGACAAAAAGAAGAAGGGTAAAAAGGGAAAAAAGAAGGATAAGAAACATGACAAACAAAAACAAGAAAAATGCGATGAGGTCATGGACATAACAGAAAAACAAGGGGTGGAAATAGGTGCAAAAGAAGCAAATGTTTCACAATTAGATGAAAGTAGTGCGCTTTTGAAAAATGAAAAACGAAAAGGTAAAAAAGAGGTGCAAGCAGTGCCGAACCAAACGGACGAGCCAAAAGCCACCTACGATGAAAATATAAACGCACTCTTTCCAAATTCTACTGGCGAAGAAGAGGAAACCAAAACTAAGGGCAAGAATGGTAACAAATGTGACAAGAAGAAAAAGAAGTCCAAAGGTTTAGGCCACAAAATCGGAAAGATGCTATCTGAAGTATTGCGAGACGACAAAAGTGGTGATGAGAATGATGAGAGTAATGGAGCCAAACAAGCAGAGAAGAAAAGCGTGCTTAGAAAACGCAATAGAGTTTCAGTTGCTCCAATGATTGAATCGGTGCAAGAAGACCAGAGAGAAGAAGCTTATGGCGCCGAAGACAACATCCAAGAAGAAGACGACTTCTTTCACCCACGTCATAGGCCAACGTCAAAAGAAAGACCCCCTTGCAGAGGGGATCCAACAAAGGGTGGGCTTTTGCTTATTGACGTCCCAATAACCCCTCCGGAGATAAAGAGGAATGACCATGGTGTTGGTCATAGTTGCAAACTTAGCGATTATATGAAAAAACGCCGTGAAAGAGAGCTGGAAATGATGACACCCAGTGAGAGAAGAATTGCTGAAGAAGAAGACAGAAACAAGAGGATGCAAGAAGAAGATGCTGAGCGAAGGATGGAAGAGGATAAAAGAAGAAGAGAGGAAGATTATCAGAGAAGAAAAAGAGAGGCACACTGGGCAACAAGAGCACTTAATAAACTGAGAGGAAATACCCAGAGAAACGACAACCAGGAAATCAAGGAAACCGGGCGTATAATCTTTGTTCAGCCAGTCAACCAGAGCGAGGAGGAAGATGAGGTGAGTGGACCTTTAGAAAACTTCTTGACCAATTATGAAAAAGAGCATTAGAAAGAAAACGATTATATATCAAGAAACTTATATATGAGTTGGATATGCACATGTACTGCAAAATAAATTTCATACTTGCTTAGGGGGTTGCCCCTGTGCAGTCCTTGCTTAACTATTTCAGTTCAAACTGATGTTTACCCCCAATAGGTGATTGTAGACATTATTTCTAACTCAACTTGCTAATTGAAACTCTAGGGAAGAAAGCCATCATATATTGACATCTGTTTTTTGAAGCATTTACTGATTTTAAATAATCATCTTAACCTAGTTATCTAGCAGAAAATTGATTTGATCAGGTCAGTTGAGAGAAGTTCCTACCCCTACAATTTTGATGAGTGGGGGAGAATGACTATAAAGTATCAGGCACTGGGGAGCGTTGAGAAAAGCGGGGGTCTAAAAAAGTGAGGGGGGCTAAAACCATATAAAAGGAGGCTTTACTGGTAGTTTATTACTTAATATTTAGAATATTTTGCAAAAAGTGGCTAAAGCCCCTTCCCAGCCCCCCTGCTCTGTGGTGCCTGAGTATGGTAGTATATTAAGGTCCCTTGCACCCAAGTAATGAATTTAGATCAAGGGGGTGGGGTGGGGGGATTGCATATATCTAGAGATAATTTCAAAACAGTAGAAGCTTGCATATAAGATATATTTTTCAGTTAAGTATCTTAGTCAGGTAGGCTCTTAGTCAAGGAGTATCTTTAATTAATTTAGGGTTTAAGTTCTTATCCAATCAATGCTTTCTTATGGCACTTCAAAGCTCCTCTAATTCCTAATTTTTGCCTTGAATGTGCTGCACTACCGATATTTACTTACACTTACTACATAACTTAATATAGAAGTTGAAAGTAATTTGTAATCATTTAAGTAAGAACCTATTATTTAAAATTTGCATTAAAAGGTGATTAATTAAAAGGGTATAAAATATAAATTTTCATCTGCAAGTTCTTACAAAAGTAACTTGTTATATGTGGGCTTTTACTGTATGGGTTCTTATAACTCCATCCATGCAAAGGGGTACAATTTTAGGAAAGAGAGAAATGCCAAACCATTTTAGGTTGATGAGGAAAAGGCAAATACACAAAGCAGCACTCCTCTTCAACCTTGGGACTTTTTTAGATCAAATCTAAAATATTTTCCAGGAAGCCCAGTTATAGCAGCCCAAGGGTATAGCTGCCTAAGTAAAAAAACACAGTACAAAATAGACTCCATTAGTGATAATTGAATCTAAGTCTACATTACGGAGCAGTGACCAAACTACTGGGTATCACAAGCTGGTGCTATAATTTTAGCCATTCTTTATATTTCTATTTCACCCCTTGGTAAGAAATTTTTGAAGGGTGTTGTTGATATTTTTTAGAATTTTTGAATCATTTGTAACTAAACAAGTCTTTTCCATCTTTGGTTTTTGATACAGACTTGGGCAATCCCATAAGTGCAACACAATAGAGTCAGAAACAAGCAATTATTTTAGCTGTTTGTAATGCTTGATGCAAGCATAACCCAGGAAGATAAGGACAAGCAGAATCTGTGTAGGGTTAAGTTTCAACAAAGCCATCAGATTATTCTTTAGCACTAAGCTTTATAAGTAAGGTGACCATGAACAAATATATTATCAAACTAACAATGTGCATTTTATCTCCAAATCAAAACAGAGAAAAAATCTATGAATGCATTCTTTCAAATTTGAAAAAATTGGCCTCTTATTCACCTATTAAACTGCAGGTTTAGCTGCAGATTTATTTCATGTATATACAGCAAAAAATAGTTGGAAATGAGTATTTTCATGATTTAGTTATCTGTTTAAAACAGTCAGATATACCTTGCTCTGAAGCCTAGTAAAATGCTAGCTTTCAGTCAAAAAGTTAGCCACTGTAGATTTATTTGATTTACAAAAGATGCTTAATACAACTTAAAAACTTTTAACTAACAGATATGCCAGGAATTTGCAGATATACCTTTAATAGTTTAGTGACCAATATAAAAAAAATCATAGATAATGCATAAAACATGCACATTATAAATTGCTTTAAATGCTTCTGCAAATATGTCTTCTGACATACAAGCAATTTGCTGGATGCTTGGAAAAGTTTTTAGTCACCAATAGAACATAACCATAACATTTTAGCAAGGGAACATCTCCAGTTAAAAACTATTTCCCCATATGTGTTAAAAAGCCTGAGCTCACTCTTAAATTAAAATTTTTCGGGACCAACCGAAGTTACGCTTTGTGAAAAAAACGCCAGTAAATTAGCAAAAGGGGGGCCTGCCAATTTCATTTTAGTTGGGCTTAATAAGGTCTCCTATTTGGCCTACTGATGAAAATTAAAATAGAAAAAATACCTCTATCAAGAAATTTTAAAAATCTAACCTGGCATTTCTTTCTCTTCAGTTTCCGAAGGCGATCGATTTTCTTTTTCCTTAGCACATCTGTGCTCCCTGCATTTCCACTACTGCCATTCAACGTAGGCAGCATGGGCCTAGTCTCAGTATCTTCTTCCTTGGACGAATGCCCCTCGGAACCCAAAGCAATGGTTGGAACAGCATCATGCTTGATCTTTGGTCGGTCTAACTTCCAGTCAATACTACGTAAAACTGCCGGGTCCTTTTCAAAACAACTGTTTTCAAAGTGGATACTACATACTCTTGAGTGAGCAGAGGGTTTGAAATTATGTCGACTAATTTTCTCGACCCATGCTCTCCTCTGGAGAGGATCTGTCGGAAATGAAAAGAAATGAATACCAGAGCCCTTGTATTGTCTTCTTCTACATGATCTTACAGCACAACCAACCATGACTTTACCACATATGGATAACCCGAAAGAACATGCAACGAACTTGAATTTTATACCAACTGAAGGCTGGATGCCGAGATTAGCAAGGCTTCAAGATTCAAATGTCATCTGTTACGTCATGTGTTCGCCCATAATCCATTTCGTTCTCAGATCAAGGCCCAATAAAATGAGCACGGCACAAGATATGAGCCCAATAAAAATTAAACAATTAAAGTGGGGTTTGATACTAACATCTTTCTAACAGAAGCATTTCTCTTTTCAGGAGTAAATGGCGCGTGCCAAGGTTGGGTCAGCAGAGGGTGTAGAGAAGTGAGAAGCATGACATGCAACGAAATATTTTGCAAATGACGGGAATACGGGCCTTTAACGCACCCTTCCGTGTCTGCAAAGATCTGTTTGCTTTTCAACCTGGCCCAACAGAAGAACATAACATCTACCCTAGAAAGAGCGCCCCTCCAAAGAAATATACCATCGCGGAAAAGAACACAATGAACTACTTGTTTGTAATTTTATTCTAGTTGTAAAATACGTTTTATCTAATGAAATTTGGTGAAAGAATGTCTTTAATGATACTGGAACCTTTGGGCCTGTCTGTTCGAGCCAGAGAAATTATAAGGCAACTTGGGGAAGGGTGTAAAATCCACTTGACTTAATCCGTGGACCTGGTTCAAAACATGTGTAATGTAACGCTAGTGCTTATTTACCACAATGTGTTCAGTTCCAATATAACGCTCTTCATACCAAGCCCTGAGATAGAAAATTACAACACGTTGTCCACAACGCATACATCGTAGTTAAAAAAGTACCGGCGTATACCTTCAGAATCAAGGGGCCTATAAACGCGGGAAGCAATTCAAAAGGTTAAGGCACATATAGGCAAAAAAGGGACACATCTCTTTTTCTGAAAAGTAGGGTGGTGGACACAACCGCAGTTTCTGAAGGGACCGTATAATCTTGAACTGTATAATCTCAATCATGCTAAAATTTTGCTTGCAACTAAGATTAATAAACGAAATTTGTTGGCTACTATCTGCATTTGAAGGGTATCATCTTATGATAAAACTAAACCTTTTCAACAAAAAACGTTCACTTATCATTTGAGGAAAGGTACTTGTATCCTTCAACGTAAATGAAATGCATAAATCTTGCAATAAATGCGTAGAAATGGGAGAGAATAATAAAAATTTACATGGGTTGAGTTGCATATAATTACCAAAGTTTTTCTTCATTTGGAAAAATAAGTTTTTCCTAGAAAAATCGGGTTTGTACGTGGGACAGGGTGAAGTATGAGGTTGTTAGGAACTTCGACAGACCTTTAACTAGTACGATGCTAAAATTTGATAAGCTGTTTTGAAAGGCACGAAGAATGTACCTTCAATTTGATAGGGAACGGCGTTTGGAATGGAACTTGTTATGGTCACAATCCACGAAGAAGTCCTGGCAAAAACGGCACTGTTGCAGTAAAATATCGACCTAAAAGGGGCACTAACTTTTCCTAAAGTAAATGGGTACTTGCAAAAACCTAGATGAGGAGAAAGAGTACCCCTCGTCACTGGGTTCAAACTTCTATCGTGTTTATTGCTAGACTAGACAGCTTTGTTTCAGAAAGAAACTTTCAAAAACTCCATCCTTACGTATATCAGATTTGTTTATAATTTTCGATTGCAAATTTCAATTTTTTACCCCCAAAAGAAAACGATACGATTGATAACTATCTTTGAGTATGAAAGGGCATGTTCGATAAGAAAGTGAAATTCAGAGATAGAAATAGACAAGGAATAAATGTACACGATCTGTTTCGATTAACCATGCAAATTATCAGCCCGTACACGATATTAATATTACTTTAAATCATTCTTCTTATAAATTTGAATGTTCTACGAAAATTTATACATAGAGTTACCATTATTCAGAATATATGAACACAACCTGAAAAAAATAAAAAACTTTCCTTTTTTGCAAAACCTTTGGTACATTCTTGATGATTCTCAAAACATACTTTCGCTAAAAAGTTTTTGCTTGGAGTCTCCAAAAAGGGATTTAATGTTTAGGGGTCCTTTGACCTCAGCTAAGAACTCAAGGGGTTACCTCTTGGGCATGCATCTTCTATCTAGGAGACCTTGGTTGTCGTAAACCTTATGGCAGTGAAATGTTTGGCAATAATTCAAAACTTATCTCATAATACTGTCCATGCTCATTGTTCATAACAGAGTACGATACAAAATATAACAAAAAGGGCACAAAATAAGATTGAATAGAGTAGAAAATATAACAGAATAGGACACAAATAACATTGAGGAGGGTATAAAATATAACAGAGTAGGGCAATCATCTTTCATCGATCGATGAGTAACAAAGGGCGTAACAAGGAACACACCACCATAAAAATAATAACATACTGTACAGAATTCCGATAATAAAAGTATGTGGTAGCCAACCGCCACAAAAACAAGGGAAAACCAGACATGAATGTATAAATTACCAACCCACAATTACATGACGTAGAGACAAACGATAACTTCGTTGGTCAAACAATTATTTACATGAGGTATTTCATTATAAATTTATTAGAAGCATATGTTACATAATAACTACTGATTCACTTGAGCAAAGTGGCAACAGAATGAGTGAATGCTACCAAGGGCTGTTGTCAACAAACCAACACGCCTTTGTTTCCAGGATGCTTCAGGCAGCAGTAAGTCATTTTTAAGGCTGTTGGCCATTTCATTTTCCGGCTGCTGCATTTCATGAGAATAAATAAACTTAGAAAATAATTTCGAAACATAAAGATTAGGATGACCTCAGACAAAGATTTATTCGTTTCTTTGTCGGAGGGTAAAATGACTGAACTCTTGTGAGATGTAAACATTCCTGTTCGAAACGTCTACAAGGACAGGAAACCAATTTTGGGGACAGTCTTCCAGTAAAATATCCAAGAAAACTTCACCTGCGGAAATGACAAATGTTTGTTTTAGCTGGACAAAGAAAGTTAATTATCATTTTGCCTCAGGGTGATGTGGGTACCTCACTAGGGATCTATCAATCGTATTGTGCTGAGCCAGTATAAACAGGGTGTTCATCAAGAAGGTTTGCAGCAGTATCGTCTTTTTCGAAATTACAAAATAATTCAATATATGCTCTAATAGTTAATAGGCTATCTCCAAACGAAATAAGATAATGTTAGATGTTGTATTCATGCTTAACTTCATATGCTATCCTAAGCTTACTGTACAATTTTCTAATTTAAAATTCGGCTTGGATAATAAAATTATTATGACAGTAATAAAAATTGACAAGCAAAGAGTGTCTTCGACTTATTGGAATGAAGCAGTAATAACCTAGAACAGAAAGATGATAAAAAAGTTGAGCAATACACCTTTTCGATCAAAAAGGTGTACATCGTAGGTAGCATTGAAACGTTACTGGAGAGGACATTGTCCTTACAACGAACTTACAACTGTTAACAAGGCAACGGCGACCAACAAGATAGAGGTCAGAATGAACAATCACAAAAACTATTTAGATACATATTGAACTGAAGTTTATCACCACCAAGGTTAAACAGCATGAAAGCAAGCATTTTCATACAAAAATTCATATCACAAATACATTAGCCATGCAGATTTCCATAGAAATTTGATCGGTGATCGTAAATAGGTGTTGTTTTTATTACCAACTTAAAAATCTGGCATTCATTTGTTGATTGCATCCAGCTACTGTCCAGACACTAACATTGTAGGCATGACTTTAGCAATGATAAGGGAAAGCTTAGGATCAGGAAGCAAATCCTCTCAATCGTTGTACCTTTGGAATCTTCGAGAATATCAGAACTGTTTTATCCGTAGAAACGACAAGAGTAAAAACAGCTTTTCTAGGTGGTATTAAGGACGGATATGGGTGCTAGAACCATCTGCAAAAGGTAGAATCTGAATTAAGCATTCACTGTAGCAGTTTTGGAGGCAATAGTATAATGGAGAGGGTTGAAAGTGACGATCAACATACCTAATTGAAAAGAATTGATTTTGGGTCCATATTTGACAGTTGTGCAATATGACGTAGTACATCTTTTTTCGTTATGATACCGAGTAGTTTTCTGCAAAAATTTCAAACAATGACAGTTTATTCCATGCAAATGTTCAAAGAATTAAACCAAGAGCTTCCCCTTTGCCAAATAAAAACATTTAGTCTAATATCTATACACGATTTTGCGCGAACAAGCAGAAACGTGGTATGCAGCAAAAATATGCACAAAATTGCAAGAAGTAGACGTGAAACAGTATGAATTTTAGCGCAAGTTTAGAGTTTGAATTGAAGTGAATCCCGGAAACCAGTCTCAAGATAGACTGAAAGCATCCTATTCTAGGCCTACATAAAAACAACTCATAGCAGCTTCTGAATAACTTCAAGCTCTTGATGTTTTTGTATAATTAAGAAAATTAGCAAGTGGCGTTAATTTTCCTAGAAAGATTTCTTAGAAACTTAGAAACTTAAAATGGTGAAAAAATCATCATAAAAATTCACTTGCCAGATTGAACAGGGTTTTAAGTTTTGTCACTGAATATACCTTAGAAATTTAGATGTTCAAAAGCAACAAAATTTTGCTTTTTCATAATCATTTTAAACAAACTACAATTAAAAACCTGAGAATTGCTAAATCGAGCAAAAATTTTGGGAAAAACATTTGCAAACATGTAAACAAGCTGGGAAATGACGTCACACAATGACAAAAAACTTACCCATTGTGCATTGCTAGCACTTGGCGTAAACCTAACTTGCGGAACATGTCTGTTACAGTTTCCATTGGCGTGGAATCAGTCACTGTAAAGGGGCTCTACAATTGAAACCACAAAACTATTATGACGGAAACTTTTAATTTGTTTCAAGCTCAATCTAAATTATATATCGTAAAAATTCAATTGAACCCCCCTCTCTAAAAAGCCCCCTCTCTAAAAAGTCTCTCGGGGCTTAATCTAATTACAACGGCACTTATACCGTTCAGAAGTAACTTAAAATCCGTGCTGAAAACAGTTAGTACACCAAAAAACGTTTTTTGGCTCACTCAATTACAATGTCCCTAGGTTTCAACAGTCTTTAGTTTCTTCAAGTGAGATCTTGGATAGAAAAACGTTGTGTTAACGTCTTGAAAAAAACCCGACGCTTTACAGGAGGAAAGGTTTAGAATTATGGTACTTTAGGTAAGGATTGTAGCAAGTCTGAGTATACAGAGAACAGTTGTTTGTGGGAATTCAATCTAAGTATACAAACGATTTCTGTATAACGGCACTGCGATATAACGTTGAAAAAAACAAACAGACCATTACTGAAAAACATGCTTTTTCTCCAATAAAACAGGCATTGTTACTATCAAGATAATTTCATTCAAGATAAACCGGGACCTCGATCAAAGTAAGTAATTCACTTTACGTTTTCTCCAAAAACAGAAAAAAACAGCAAACCAACGGGAACTTGCAATTTCAAGCTTTAATCCTCTACTTACCACATCAACTATGTGCCTGAGGCTAACAGGAGCCGGTCCACTTGGGCTTAGTTCTCCGGGCGGATTTCTACCAAAGTAAACCGGCGATGCAGTGACCGTGTTTTCGTTCAAAGTTCGCACATGTTCTATAAGATATAGCAAAACACATTCAGAGAACAGATTGGGGTTTACTATAACCTTAACTATCTACTAACAAAAGTTCTTAATTCTTCGGATACAATATGTAGGGCTGGGGTTGACTATCGTCTAATATGGGTTCTTAAGTATTCGAATAAGGTTAGGGCTAATACGAAAGCGCCTCGGAGTAGCCTCAAATGAAAATTGATGGTATCAAATCCCTCCATAAAAGGGAAGTAACTTAAAATAATTTCAGTCAGCAACTAAACTGTGCAGATGAATTTTTGGAGTGCAGTAATGAAATAACCAATATTGGGGTTTTAAGACTGAGATCCCCAAAGAATTGCTATTGGAAAAATTTATTGAGGTACTTCGTAGACAACAATCAATGACTGGCTGAAAACTAACAACGGAAATTGATCCTAAAGAAAAGACAGCATGAATAGGCTTGCTGCAAATGCAAGTGGGATGAAACCAGTTAATTCAGTGAAAAATTGGAATCTGATCATATAACATCAACACCTACGGGAAAATGTAAGTCGATCACGGAGAGATGGCCTCTAGTGTTCAAGGAAACGATGACAGAAATTTCTAATTTTTAGGGCGCGCTTCCACTGAAAATAATACCTGTGCAACTATGGTGATGCAAGAATGTGGCGTGTTGAATTTAATTTCCCAGGTACCACCAATCAGTACAAAAGGATTATACAAACTAAACTTAATGTTATCCAACAAACACACAAATACTTCAAAGTACGTTTGAAAGAACCAGGTACGTACTTAATACGAGTTTGAGGTCTCTTCTTGATATGAATCCACAAAGAATTTGTGAGCTCGAATCAACAATCAACGGAAAACCATTAAAGGCTGTTTCCTCCAGCAAATTCTCTGAAATGAACAGAACGAATGAGCATCAACAGGTTTTCTTTATAAAAAGTTACAAAAATGAGATCTCGAGCAAAAGAAAAATTATAAAGTCATTAAAAGAACTATTAACCATACAATTTCTGGTTGTGAAAGATCTTGACAGTCTATGTCCTCTATTTCTTTCATTTGTCATAATAAAAAATATTACAATTGATCAATTTCCCTCCATGTTCATTATCACTATTAATCCTTATCTATTTTCTCTTTACTTGACATACTTGTACATTGATGCACCAATTCATTTATTAAACTACCGATTTATTAATTGACACTATCATTGCTTCATTAGTGTATTAAAATCTTTAATTCTAATTTCAGAAAAAAACTTATTGGCTTTATTCACTGGCTTTAGAAAAATGAAAAAATTCCTAAATACGTTCAAAGTCAATAATCAAAGTCTTAATCGCGTCATTTTTATCACATGAATATTTGATTGATTTCTTAAAATTGAATTAAATCTCAGAATTTTCATTTCATTTCGTATATTGTGCTAGTGGTATGAAAATATAAACATGGGTCTTCAGTGTAAGCTTTTGAAGCTATTTCTGATTTAAAAAGTAAATATGTTATTGGTTATGTATCCAGCAGAAAATATAAAGCTGTCCATGGCCTTATCAATCTATTTTTATAGACTCAAGAAGGAAAATCGTTTCTTCTTTCCTATCAAACAAGAAAGCTAGCAGGCCCATTCAAATAGATTTAAAAAATTAAAACTACCTAGATCACCGATGGTTAACCCAGACTTTGGAATACACTTCAAGGGTACTGAGCCTCTCCTTCAAAATAAAATCGTAAAATTAGAAGTTACGAGGCATGAAAATAAAAGTTAGCTGCTGAGATGCAACTTCTTAGAAAATCTCTCTGAACACCAGGAGTACTTGCATATCGCATCCGAGAGATAAATTCGTGGGAACTGAATGCAAAAGGTATCACTACGAAATTATGCAACTGGGATATTTTTTGGTTTTATGGAATTGTCAATAGACTACATCGTTTATTTCAAAACAGCTGCAGTTAATAAAAGCCTAGTAAACTTCTCAGATCCAAAACCTGAAATAAAGCGTCTTGGTAGTATGGGGTCATTAGAACTCAATTTTGTGAATAGAAACAAACTCAAAAAATAGAACAAACCATGTGATAAAGGATAAACGGGAAGTACGAAGAATCAAATACAAAATAGAATGGTAATTAAAGCTCAAAAGTAGGATTGTGATTACAGATTACAAACCTCGGTCGCATGACATCAGATGCGAGAGTGGTGTGAGTAAACTCCTCTTTGTGATCCAAGAACGGGTATCCGTTAAGATGGATGTGTCCATCATATCTAACATGCTGTTAAGGTGGTAACTACACCATATTTGCAAAAATATTCAGAAATAAGGCTTTGATAGTTCAAGACTATCGCCAAATGTAGCACTTCATTCCAGATTATGACTGTTGAACTCAAGCTCCCTTTCCCCCACGTTTCTTCTATATGTAGATATATTGCAACATTGGCAGTATCTTACTTGAAAATGGCTTTGAAAAAAGCAAACATTAAGTAAACTAAAGCTTTTCGTCTGACACTCTTCAGAGTTTAAAACGTCAGAACAGAAGCTCGATAAAAGTCTAGCGAAAAGCCCATTTTACAAAGAGGATAGGCTTGGAAGAAATAGGAGCTTGGGGCTGAAGCCCCCCCCCCCTAATCAGACAAAATTCATTGACTTTCAGGCCCATTCGGACAATTACATCGCAATAAAGCAACAACAATATTCAGGCAATACCCATAATAAACCTCTCTAAACGTTACGCCTCCGCTACGCCCATGTCAAAGACAATTCTTGACGTATTGCATTAACGACAGTAATCTGCCCAGACAAGGAACTTGATCTGTCTGGTTGAGCCTTATTCAGCCGGGTCTTTAGTAAGATTGGAAAATCAAACAACTTCGCTTTTTTAAAGCCATTAAATACCTGGATTAGTCAAACAACGAAAGCAAAGTTTACTCAAGCTAAATGAAGCATTGAGTTAAAAAATGCAAGGAATTAATAATCTTAAAACTTAAGGCAACTTTGGATGAGGTCAATTTGCTCTATAGTGGCTGTTGAGTCGTTTTGGAGTATGTTAAACAGGTCTCTTATGATCCACCGTAGTAATTCATTCAAGAATCGAAAATAAAACAAAAAATGATTACTTGATCAATGTAGGAATTTTTTTCTAAATTCTAATTTGAATATATCATTTAAAAAATATAAATGAAATAACAAAGGATACATTCCCTCTTTAATGATGGCGTCGCCAACCCATTTACTTGTCATTATAGCAACCATCAATGGTACAATGTAGGTAAGTCCACCAGTGAGTTCGAACATAATGACTACAAGTGAAACTAAAAAAGAAAATACATTTATTGCTTTACTGTGTTTATTTTGACCAGTCATTAGAGGTAAGTCATTTCCGTATTTACTGTGAGCCGAAATCAACTAAAACGGTTTAAAGCTACCGAGATTCCCGGGTCCTAGACTAGGGAGCCGGTACGTAACTTTGAAATTACGTCATATACAACATAAATAATAGTATCCGGCTAAATCAACCAACCACTAACCGAGTTCCGGTACCAGAATAATCAGTTTACCAAAATTCCCACTACAAAACTCTAAACCATACTTATCAAAGCCAGAGACAGCAAAACGTTTCTACGAGGTATACCTTTCAAGGGGAAGGCTATTCACTCGACACATGACCGATAAGTATTGTTTTACCTGTCATTCTGGTGACTCCACCTAACACTGCTGCAGCTCCAACCATTGCATAAAGGCCAGGAGTCACACATCGTTGCAAAGAACGATCACATTCATTGAAGAACGGCGAATCAAGATAAGAACTGCAACGAAATAAAAAGAAAATGTATACTGGGAGAGGTTGTAATTATTGTAGAGGAAGGATAGCATGCAAGGCTAGATAGCGCTTTAACACCAACTTTCAGTATGTATCTCAACAAACAGGCACGATTTAGCTTTTATATGGCTTTTTTTAAATATGGTTTTCCAATCTTATCAAATTACTTTGAATAACCTTGGCTGATCATGTCAGGTTATCATTTCGAAACGAAAAATTCTTGAAGCAGCTTGGTGTTGAAAAAATAATAAAGGAGATTTCTTTCGTGTATCAAAGATATGCCTGCAAGCATTTCTGCGTATCCTTTGTTAAATTTTCCTTGTAGACATTTATTTTGTGTAAATTGTATTTACAAACGCGCTATTACTAATTTTAAACCCACAAGCTACTGCATTGCTGTTTCTCGCCATACACTTCATTACGTCATCTTGTACGTGTTCAGATATTGTATGATTAAGTTTGATATAAAAATATCTTTCAAAAAGTCATTAAATTGATAACATTGAGCCAGTCTGTGTTGCATCAGCATGGCCGGAAATGCCACGTGGTCGAGCCTGATTGCCATAACGTTGTATTTTGTGAGGAATATCACATGTGTAAACCTGGAGTCACAAATACAAGGCACAGATGGTAGTCACACGGGCAACGACCGTGAAAATGGCAGGTTAAAGCGAAAGAAACCGAGGAAGTTCCAAAGCCACAGTATTCACACCTTGACGATAATGTTCTGAGTAGGGGTGTACCGGATCAGGATTTTCAGAATCCGGCCGGAACCGGATTTACCGGATTTCTTCGTGGAATATCCGGCCGGATTCTACCGGATAATCTGACCATTTATAGAATTTTCAGTAAAAAAGTTTTGAGCCACTTTGCGAAAAAATGTATAGCGAGAAGATCAAAGAGACCTATTCAGGGTTGCAAGATTGAATTTACAAACGAAGGCTAGACTGGTGAGCAATTTAAGCCAAAATGCTCATAAAAAGGCCAAATCAAAAACTCTCTCAAGAATCCATCGAGCAGGCACTGGTTATATTTCTACGCTTGTGCCTGTTAGATAATTTCTTAACTTTGATAAGAATCTTACTTTTTTCCAAAACCCTTTGCTAATATCAAGATAATATTTAGGTTAGGTGATAAAATTTGAAATTTGGTTAACACTTTGTAGTTAACTACTAATTATTCTATGAATGTAGTAATTACTTATTAATTTTGGACGTCTGCTGAAAAGGCAAACAAGGTCAAATTCAAGTAGTAAGCAAAAAACAATTTTTCCAGGCAATCTAAACCTAAAAACCAAAAATGAAAAATTTGGCCTAAAAAGCCGATCTGGCAACCCTGGACCAAATCTGTGAATTATATCATCCAGTCTTCCTGTTTCGTGATGACGAGCACTTTCATTTCAAATCTGTTTTCAAGGCGCTTGTTTTATCGTCGATATTGTTTAGTTCTGGAAAATCCATTTTTAATCACTGTATGAAGGGAGTCTGACTTGGTTTTCC
The DNA here is from genome assembly GCF_013076305.1 of Rhopilema esculentum. The sequence continues at coordinate 5,527,011 of NW_027019365.1, read as the reverse complement.
AAATTTTCTTAGTTTTGAGTAAAGTTCTGGAAAATCCGGCAACTGGCCAGATTTCGGAAACAAATCCGGCCGGAACCGGATTTTAAAAAAATCAGCGATCAGGCGCCGGATTATCCGGCCTACCGGATATCCGGTACATCCCTAGTTCTGAGGAAAGAGAGACACGTTACCTAATCAGGGAGGGGGGGTTGGGGATTGGACTGCAACCCTCCCAGCCCCTATGTCTCATTCGGGTATGCCTGACGTCAAATAATAAAAAGAATGCACATGTGCTGAGGTGCTAGGGATAAGGTGAGGTTTCGCTATATCTCAGTTCAAAATTTCATTATCGCGGAATTTCAGGGGTACACACAACCTCTTATCAGAGAATAAGGCTAATTAGATTCTTATCAGGAAGCAGAATTGTGAACACTTTAAAAAAACTTACTATGTTAGCTGCTCCATACCAACGCCAACGATCCTGCCAGCGCATGCTCCGATGGCTAGACTTGGTATAAACAACCCCGCAGGAACCTGAATACATAAGAGATGAACTTAGAAGCAGAAAAAAGCATAGCAGGTACACTTCTTGGATAAGAATAACAAATCTATCTAGCACTTAAGACTCAGAGATTCAAAAATTTCAAAAGCGCCGTGAAGGGGTGAAGAAAAAGATCCACATAATTAAGTATGGATACAATACATTATCTATAACCAGGAAAAGTCTGCGATTGGAGCATTTCTCTATAAAGAGTCGTAGACAAGTTTTTTGCTGAATATGACCTTCATAAGCCACTAGATTTAGGCCTGTAAATAAGTAATTTTCATCAATCTTCGCGTGGTTTGGAGATATATGCTTACAGTATTCTGATTATAAAACCTGCAGTCACACAAATATGCATACATCCATTCAACCACTAAAGGGAATGCAACAGCAACTACATGTTACGGCTTGAAACAAAATAGATTGGCTCAGGGGCCTACCTTCATTCCAAACGTGAATATCGTAATGAGGGTCTTGAAGATCATAGCAAGTGTAAGCTTCCAAAGGGCATCAATGACGCCAGGCCCGGCTTCAGAGTGAGGATAAATATCATTGTTGATATTCAGGGTTGTATTTGGCTTCAGGACATAGTCACTAGAATAACAGCATTATATACAATCATAAGAATAACACCAAAAAGCAATAGAGGAGCTTATACTCATACAAAATCTTGTTATATATTATTTGCAAATTTAAAAATCAAAGAATTGGTAAAAACAAGGTAGGAATAGTCTTCTTCTTGAAAAATTCCTTGGATCTTTCTGTGTCAAATTTCTGTCAGTTATCTTTCTTGCATTGCATTAAAATCTTTCCAAACTCTGAAGGCCTTGTAAACAGATAAATAGTTCAGCTGACACCATGACATATCGAAAATTGATAATATGAATAATCAGTAACATCACTGAATATAGAGAAACGACAGGTAATATTGACAGGTAAAAATAAATTCATGAGAGGTTAATTTGTCTGATATTTAGGCCAACTGACCTATCTGAAAGCATAGTTCTGTTACATCATCAAAACTTATTTGCATGGCTGATATTGGAGGTCGTTAAAAAGATTCAGAATACATACTGCGAAACTTTCTAAATAGCAAAGTGAAATTAGAGCATGGGTTGGGATGAAATGATTTAGCCAATATCTTGATAAAAACAGAAGAAAAGTAGCGTACCATAAAGCTGAGCCGTCTTCTGGTCCACATCGTCGAAATAACTGGTATATCAGTCGACTTGAGCTAAGCCTACAATAAATTTATGAAAGAAAATAACGCTAACATTCTAAAAATGCAACAAAAGTCAGCAGTGAAGTGCCCAGAGACGATGTGTAATGTGTTTGTAGATAGTGAGGCAAAACACACGAGAACGGTCCAATTGGCCTAATTCTAGCTGTGAAGCGTGTTTGTTGTTAGAATCTTTTTTGCTGATCGGCCAATACTGTTGTAAGAAAAAGAAATACTAGGATCTCTCAGCAGATCAAGATTTGATCACTATGATCTCAGGCATGATTTATATTTCAGCAAGATGTGGACTGAAAAAAACTCTCAGGAAGGATGCAGACCTTGGCTGAAATGTAAAGTTAAAAGGAGGCTGATTCGAGAATAGATTTGAGGTATCATATCAATAGAGGTACTCTCTATAAAAATCCTTCACTATAAGGATTTTATACTACATTGTTCAATATTATTCAATATTATACCTTGTGTATTCGTTTGGATATGCAAATAATGCAGTTATTACAGCCACGGAGAGAACCTGCCGAACAAAAAAAGTAAAAATCGGATTTTCAAATCGTTGCAGCCAGCCTTGTCGTCCAAAAATCAGAAAAAAACAAAATATAAAGATACAGAGGGTTCAGTTGAATGCGCTTTAGATTTTGAGAGAGTGGCCTTTTGGCATCTTTCTTAGCATATAGTAAGATACTGCCAATGTTGCAACACATCTACATATAGAAGAAGCGTGGGGAAAGGAAGCTTAAGTTCAACAGTCATAATTTGGAATGAATTCACAAATAACTAAAAAAAGAGCAGAATTAGCCTGGGAATAATTAAGTGGAATTTACTAGATGCATGGCCTTGAAAATTGGATACACAACTAAAATAACCCTATGATAAAAAGGCTACTATTGCGCAAATTAGTGAACAAAACTTGAATTGAAATCTTTTTACCTATGTTGATTTAAAAAAAATAATTTCCTTATTAAAAAGTGACTGACATATCAAGTATTAAAAACGACATATCACTTTGCAAGATAAAACATTGTTGATTTATTTAGCTATTTACTTGTTATATATTTATTTATTCATACATTCTTTTTTTTATCTAACACTCACTTCAGTGATCGGATATTTTCCAAGGATGGTTGTCTTGCGTAGTTTTGACCAGTAAAGGTTACATTTAATAAACAAAGCTCCAACAAGACCCTAAAAAAAATAATTTATATGTCGAAAACTTGAGATCAATTATACAAAAATGAGGGTTACGCAAGATGGGGGTATATACTGCTTAGAATTGGTTACTCGTAGCTACACAGGTTCATATAAACATGTTGGTAAAGACTGGTATACAACATTCCTTTAGGGAACATTAGCAGAAAATATTCTTCCTTCATCTTTTTAGGATGAAAACAATTTTTTAAATATTTTTCATCGCATAAGAAATTTCCAAAAAAAACACAAAACCACAGCAAGCATACTACCGAGAGAAAATTGTAAATATCTACCTGATAGCCATTCCAATAAACAAATAAAAGAAAAGTGGTACAAGATAGACAGAACAAAAATACAGAATCGATACAAAGGCACTCCTATTTCGTGTAAGAGCTCTTTTAATCAGAGTGTGGGACTGAAGCCAGGCTAGAAAACGAAAATATGCCAATTGCATTGAAAGAGAAAAACAAGCAAGAGTGTTCATTAACTAATCTGACACGCAAAACAAGTCTGGTGCAAGTTCTGGCAATATTTTTCTTATCGGTTGCTTATGAAGAATTTCATCCTTAAAGACACCAGCTGTTAAGGCCTAAACAAGGAACTTTGGCATCTCTCAAGCACAAGAGATGTAAGCTCTTAAAACTACGAAGGAATACATTAGCGTACCCCAAAGATTCCAAGAACAATGAAAGGAACCAGTTCAAATATCTTCCATGGCGTATTGTACTGAACATAGAACATCACAAGACGTCCATTTCCATATGGATTCATGTATCCCAGAGTCAATGCTGCCATGAGGGCGCAAAAGAATGTCCTCCATAGTGTCTTCATCGGGAAGTAGTAACTTACCTGAGAAAGATTAAAAACATTTAAAAAAGAAGGATTGAAAGATTATCTAAACTTCAAAAAAACTTGTGGGGTTTAACTAAGATTTCAGTTCTATATGGTACTAAAGACCAATCGCTTATTTTCTAGATGGAGGGATGTTTTAAGGATTTAGGTATTTTGGTAGTTGGGTATTTTGTGCGTAATAATAAACAGGCTGTTGCGGCATGTTATCTTCATCTGTGTACTTTAAAAAAATTTTAACATGTTCCTGGGAAATCATGTAGAAATCATAAAAAGGAAATGGAAAAAAGCGATGGAAATTGGCAAAGAGTCGGTTTGCACAATCTGCAGCTAAAATTAATGTACAGCAAAAATCTGCGAACACCTATAAAAGTCTATAGACTAAAAAGAGGCATTTTAGACTGCTTTAATGACTTGTTTTTCTTAATCTCAGAAGGGGTTTCTCACTTAAATGATTGAGTATACGCAAGTTCAATTTACAATTCTCAGTATAAATAGCAGCGGTGCAGCCCAATCAACTGAAAAATTAATTAAATCAAATAAAAAGCCTTGATTCTCCAAATAATGACATATAAGACTTCTTAAAAATGCAAATAGAAAGTAAATGCAAATAAGTACTAAAGCCTTAATCTTTAAAAGCTATTTTTTCAACGACAAACTGCCTTGGATAAACCGACAAAATATAGCTGCGTAATCACTGTACTTAAATGCGGGCTTGCTTGAAATCAAAAGACGCATAAGCTTTGATTCCACTGGGGAGGAGAGGGGGGGTGGTTCGACTTAGATTTCGATGAACAACTAGTCAATGAGCGACAAAGAGAAACGCTCTTAGGGGCAGGTGGGCATTAATTGACAATCATATTTTTGCAATAGAACATGCAGAGCTTGAAGCTCCATAGCCATGTAATTTGAAACAACGGCTAGCAAGGCAGAAAAAGTTCCAATAGAAAGCGTGGATTTTTATTCACAACACGAACAAGACAGATGGAATATAAACAATAGAAAATTAAAATCTTTCAAGTAAATAGCTAATTTTAATATTAACTGGTGATTACAATACAAATCATAATTGAAGGACCCTTTGAAGACCATCCCCTGAATAATAAACAAAAAAGGGGATAGGACGGATATGATGCACACATCTGTCTGATGCTGTCTAGTTTCACACGCCAAGAAAGCAGCAAACAGTGATATTTTTTAAAGCAATTCTAATCTTTCTAAGAGTCGATTTAACCAAAGATATAAAAAGAGACAAATTTGGGCGGAGCATATAAAAAATTATAAATAGGCGTGACATTATTCAAATTACGACGAAAAAGCGTACTTTGAAAACTTTTTCATGAAATTTGATCAAGAGGTTTTCAAGGAAATCTGACAAGCAATCTACTTGGCGATCCTCCAAATCAAATTAAACTGAATATTTCTATTTTTCAGGTTTTCCCTTTTCATAAAAAGAGTAAGATAATGGACACCTAAGACTATATGCTCATTTATTTAAAAAAATGAAATAAATTATACGAAATGGCAAAAGAAAGCAGAGATAGCAGAGATAAAAGACCCTTAAATTATTTTCGTCCGACACTCAGAATACCAAACGTCAGCAAATAATAGGCTAATTTGACTGAAGTAACTTCTTTTGGTTACCACCTGAAATTTAAAATAGTACAACACAGACAAAGTAAATGATACCATTACTGCCTTAAAATTTCCTTTTTATATATAAGCCCAAAAGCCAGAGGCGTTGTGGCTCCTAGAAGAGGGCCGGGGAAAATAACGCTTAAGGGGCCCAATTTAGTTTTTTCCAGAAAACAATTTTTTTGCTATTCGTGCAAAGAGGACAGTTGGGTAAAAAAGCATAAATAGTAGTGACACAATAACACAAGTGGACGCGCACAATTTTGAAACTGGAAGAGGGGAGCTAAGAATCAAGTTTAGTGACATGGGAGGACCCACCATGGTTGGGTCCGATGGGGAAAATGTTTTTGAAATTAAGCCTTCTGGAATGGCATCTCCTAGACTAAAATCTAACAAATTATTATACCGCTCAGAATAGACAATTCGTCGATTCTCACACAAGCATTGGATATTGATATTTAGGACAAATTTGGGAGGGGATGGTTCATGCTAAAACTCTAGTGACAGAGCTGGGGAAAGAAAGAAAGGGTGACATTTGGTTCAGAGTGCACATCAATGTCAATAACAAGAAGCTGTTGTACTAATTGAGAGAATTTGACTGCTGGAACAGAAATGTGCATCTTCTTTGTCTCGAGTATTTTCAGTAGGCCGTGTTCACACATTCAAGTAATTTACTGAATCGATGCAAATAATAGAGAAATAATAGAAATAAACAAAAATAAGGTAGCAAAAAGATCAAATAATCAAGCAGTATATAAACTGTTTGTTCTCTTTTCATTACATACTCTGTTTTTAAAAGAGACAATCATTTCTTGGAAAATTCTTCGGTCAACTTTTGCTGAACTGGAGATCTTTGAAAGGGCATTTTTATCATATGCAAGCAACCCTTCAATTTTTTTGAAGCTTTGAGGCTCAAATGCAGCTAGATCTAGCTATATCTCTTTGCTTTTTGGGAATCTCGTACAGAAGACTTTTAAAGTCACAATAAATGTTGCATAAAAAGTTGTGGCTGGAAGCAGAGCTTGACTGGAAATCAGGCTAAATTTAGCAGCTTATGATGTTGAAATAAAATGGTATGCGAATTAAGCGGAGTGACTTTAAGAGGAATCTATTTCAACCTCTTAAATAGCCACACCGACTTGAATACCTGGGGCAGTCCTCTTCAGCTTTTATAAACGCCTTCTAGTACAGGTTCCAAAAAAAAAATATCTAAAAACTGTCTAATTAATAGGCCTCCAAGTGCCAATTCTTGAATCCACAGTATTCTCAAAAGCAAAGCCCCTTCTATCAGGTCGCCCAACCCTCATTCTAGCTGGTAATCTTCTGTTTGACCTTCAATCCTTCCAAATTCCAAGCACTACATTCACAGGCCCCTTTATATTTAAGTTTATCTCCAAATCTCTAGTTCATTACTATAAGTTTTATATAGATGAGAGATTATTTCACAAAAGAAATAATTCCCTTTATTTACAAATTATTCACAAATTTTTCACAAAAAATTTTTCTTTCCTGGGTATTACAAAGTCATTTGAAAGAGACCTACCAGGAAATCTCCGGGTGTCCCGTCTAGCTACAACGCCCCTGCCAAAAGCATAATGGAAAATTTAACAGGAAAAGCATAATCTGCTTGCTACTTACCTCCTCCAAGCTGAAAAGCACACCGCCAATTGGAGCACCAAAAGCAACTGAAACACCAGCAGCAGCTGAGGCTGATATGACCTGGAGAAAAAAGTCTCTAGTATATTAATCAACAAAAATTACATCTATACCTTAAAAGAAAAAAGTATTGTATAGAAATAAAGTCATAATTAATAGTATAGTGCTATAGTTTGAGATCGGTTGATCATTTTATAACAGTGTCATTAATTTGTAGCAGATCAAGCAACTCCCTTCTGTTCAAAAACATGCCACTAGCCAAAAACCTCAACTTAGCACTGTTTTTTCTATTTATAAGCATAAACATATATAAAGCCATATTTAACGCTATACTTAAAGATCAAGTTTCTTTCAATAAATTACGAAAACCATCTAAACTCCTTGGGCTATTTATTGTTGAATATCCTTTATTGCAAACTACTACACAAACTACTACACAGCATAACAACAGACAATTGGGCAAATATTGGTGGACAGAACTTTGGTTTCTCAATTAACAAATATTTTATTGAAGCAACTGCCCCAACCCTAAGTCTCTGTAACTGTTTGATGTTAATGATGCTAAAACTAATCTCACCTCTCTTTTCTTTGCTTCATTTGAATTATACTTTGGAAAAAGCCTTACTAAAACATTGCCAATACAACATGCAACATGAACAAGTGGGCCCTCTTTTCCAAGACTGAGTCCAGAAGAGACTGCTAAGATCAAAGTCACTGTCTTTATAACTAAAGTCCAATATCCAAGGTAGCCTTTTATTATAAATCCACCCAATATTGTCTTGATCTGAGAATTAAGAAAAAAACAAATAGAATGCGATGTCATCAAAAATCGATTTTTTAAAATTTAGAATTCTGACCACCTGGGAGAACATCCAAAAAGCCTCTAGCCATACAAAAACAATTGAGTCTGTTAAAAATTGACTGGGATATGGCCAGTTGAAGACATAGGTTTTGCTAATGGATTACTCTTTGTTGTTTAATGCGTGCGATCGCACGCGCACGCATCGGCACACGCATGGCACCAATAATGAGAGCGATTGATCGCACGCATGAGTTGTATATTTGACCGTCGTTTTTGACCTGAATAAAATTGTTTTCTTCAACGAAACATTGGAAGTTTTGTCTTTCCTAAGCTGAGCAACATCGGCTTATTTTTTAAATAGTGACTATTTTGCTCTCTATCATGGCTTATTGCTTTGCTTTGTTCAAATTCTCCCGGAAGCATGGCGGTCGCCAGATAGTGTCCAAAACTTTTTCCTTCCCGTTTTCGCCATTATCGAGGTAAATATCGATGAAATTGCTCGAAAGAAAATGGGCTTTTTTATCATAGATGCGAGAGGCAGGCGGCGAATAGACTCGCAAAAAGAAGATCTTCCGACAATCAAGGTTAATATCAATCTAGTGATGTATATAGGAAAATTCATAAAAGGGGCGAGAAAATTTAAATTTTTCGACAAAAATCTTATAAGACCTCTATTTTTCAAAATTTTGTACATAACTTCACGTAAGTCACGTGTCATAAATCATACTACTCAAAGATTTTTCTTGTCTTTTTTCTGAAAAAAGGCATTTTTAAGTTCTATACCTTATTGAAAGAGATTGCAAATCTGATTTAGAACAACAGAAGAGATCACTATATTCAGCTTTAAAATCTTTTCTCTCAAAATGTAACATTTGGATTCAAATTGACAACTATGCAAATTTCCGATCAAATCAGAAGTTTTCCGACAAAACAGCAGTTTAGCTGTACTGGGGGGGTCGCCCCACGCCTTGACCACCCTCTATCTACGCCACTGTATCAATGAATATTTCCCTATAGTTTGTCCTGTAATGTCGAATGTTCTCGGTATGAATAAAGCAGAAACACTCAAGCTCTCTGCAAATTTCCCCAGAGCCTCGAGGTGTATGGAGCCTTATAAAGTAATGAATTCTGTTTTGAAATAAAATTGATTAAAAGTAACAAAATTATGCCTATAAGCAGTAAAACATTTTAAGCGAATGAAAGGGGCACGATTGCAAAATTTTCTGCTCGCTTCACTGGCAGGGGCCTTATTCTCCACTTTTGCCTCAGGGCCTCCAATTCTCTAGGCAGCCCTGCGTGCAAATTTGGAACCGTGACAAAACGGCCGTGGTTCACCCTTTCGTTTGCGCTAGCACTCTGGAACAGAGCTAATTTTGCTCTGCCATCCGGAATGGTTTTGACCCTGTTACAAAAGAGAACAAATTTTGTACCGTCGCGGTTCCGTTTTTGAACAGGACTGTGTAAACGGGGTCCGAAATAGCCTGATTCGCACGCATGAAAGAAATAATGCGTATGGTTTGCCACACGCATGGTAATTTCCTTATGACAAAGACTGTGTTGTTTAACAAATTACAGAAATTCGATAGAACCTGTCCTTACGTGGCAATATCTCAGTATAAATGCAACAGATTTAACTGGTTTTGCACATTTAGAGGTACTTTTTGGTGTTCTTTTGGGTTATGGTTTGAGAATACCAAAAATTGAATTTCTTAATGATATCAGTTTGCCATTCTTTTAAATAACTTCTATGCAAGTGTGCTTCAAACATTCCAAAAATACTAGAAAATCATCCAATGAATCATCTTGCTCTTGAATATTAACACATACTGAAGAAAGCTCCTTAATACCCTTCCACGAACCACCAACCCAAACTCAAACAATACACTTTCCTTATGACAACTCAAACTTCCATTGATCAGACTATGATACAGACAATGGTGAGGGTAACACAGGAATAATTCTGTCATTTTGTCAACTTTAAGCGTGTTGTAGAACCTAGGGCTAACCCTGCATAACGAGGCATATTGCCTTTAAGAAAGGTTGTTGCACAACACGTGTCTCTTCAATGCCACAAGTTAATATTACTTGAAATAATTATCCTTTTTCTGAAAATTTTGTAAACATCACAATGTTTTCCAAGAAACTGAAAAATATAAATATTATGATACTGAAAAAAGTTATGATAACTTTGTAATTATCTTGCTTCTTTCAAAATAAAACATGAAGTGAATACCCTAAAACTAATTGTAGAAAAAAAGGACTAGAAAGGGGTTTCTCACCTCTGGTATTCCACTTCCACAAGCATATGGTGCAAAGAACATTACCAATACAACAGTCATAAATGCAAACAGGAAAGCAAAAAGGACATAGAAAAAGTAGTTGAGGATGTAGCTATCTTGGGCCAAACCCAGTACACTAGACCAGGACTTCCACTGGGGACAACCAGCTTCAATTCCAAACTTGCTACTGACTGTCCAGCAGCAGGCTTCTTTATTGAACCAGAACTGATCCGTGCAAAAACCTTCTTTGATATCTGACATCCAGTCTGCACCAATATCAATTACTCCAGCTGCAAAACCAGTCAAAACACCAACTATAAAAACAACCAGCCAACCAGACCATGCATCGTGGAAACCCTAAAAACAGTATATTATACTTTTCTTAGTCTAAAGTTCTTGCTTTGAAAATCTCTTTAATATAAATTCTACTGCGAAGACTGTGGTTCCTTCTGAAGCTTCAAAGAAAACCTTCATGAAGTGTTTGGAGAGGAACGATGTAAGAAAGAAACAGTAGACTCCGGTTATAGATGACACCTAATGATGCTTGAAAATTTGTGACTGTAGATGGAGTTTGACTGTAAGCAGAACTAAATTGAATAGCTTTGCATCCTTGGGTCTACATTTTTGTGACAGTAACACGTTGTGTGACATTAAGTGGAGTGACAATAAGCGGAGTCTACTGTAACTACAACAGTATGAGCCTTTTTTAGATGGAGAAGGTTAAAGAACTGGAAAAGGAAGGTCAATTATGAGACTTAACAAGTGTGAAGGCAATAAAGTCTAAAAGGGTATAATCATGTTAATTTAAAGGTCATTAGAAAAATGGAAAATCTCAAAATGATTACAGTTTTTTATCTGAAATATTTTTCAGATGTGTCAGAGAGTAAGGTAAGGTTACATGTGATTTACTCTTTTGGTAGCTTTCTTCTTTACCTAGTGATAAAAGAGGCATTTTTGTCAATTCACAAATAAATAGCCATCAATACTACAATACTGAGTAACTATGCAAAGTGAAAATGATGTATATACAACATTCAATATTTGGATGACATATTTGAGGAATGAAATATCTGGTCTCTAGCACACACATTTTTTTAAAATTTAACAAATATATATATTTATATATCACCTTTAGTTTCTCAAGCCATGATCCAGTCATTTTCATTTTCTTCATTTGACGGAATCTCATTTTGTCTCTTGCCTTGTCTCTGCACCAATCTATAGTATGAAAGTCGTCATATTGTCCAAGACCTTCCATTTCCGATGCCTTCCACCACATATCCTTGTCATAGGCAGGCTTTCGCCTAATATGAACAGGACTTTGGAGTTCCTCATCAATGTAATCATTATGGTCTGACGAGACCAAAACATCCTCGTCATCCTCAAAAATACTCTGATCTATTCTAGCACCTATAGCAAAGTCCGCGTGTCTGTTACTTACCGGACTTGCAGTTTCAGTAGATATGTCAACAGAATCATCTGATAACATCAAGTTATCCATTGGGATGTAAGTATTGTCACTAGATTGCCCTGTTGACTTGGTTCGAAAGACAGTCTTGAGAATCTGTGATAACATCCAAAAGAAACTGCGTGTGAATATGCTCCACGAGAAATCCCAATCAGTATTGTCCTGAAAGTAAACAAATGCATGAAGAATAAAGTTCCTTGTATCTTTAAGAAGTAGTTTCGTAACATATACAGCCTGTTCCCTCACCTCATCGTGTGCCAGAGTGATTTCAAACCGAGACTGAATCACAACAAGAGGCAATGTCGGTGTGGAAGGAATTTGCATGACCCCCCCTGGGGGGTGGGCTGAGCAATATATTGGGGAATTCATGATGGGTCTATTCTTGACAGAGGTGCTTCCATTCTGTGGGAGTTTAAAAGTTGTCCCCAAATTTTGGGGCTTCCTGGAAGTATAAGTTATTCTTTGGGTGAAATCGAATATCCCCTTGGGTAACATAACGCTCATCAACATCGTTTGGCAAATGGAACAAAGATAAATAGAAATGAGTGTTAGAAAAAAATTGCATGGAATGCGATATAAACATGCTTTGTTTTTTGTAGAGCTAGGAATGGCTACGGTAAGTATTTCATATTTTATTGATAGGAGGGTAATTCTGCCAAAGACGAGCGAACTAATAGTCTGGGCTGATAGAACATAAATTGTGCAAATTGTGATACCAGCATGAAAATGGGTACACTGGGGTAATTTCACACGCTGATAACGATGCCGAACAGACACAAGCCGTAAAATGCCCCCAAGTGCTATTTTTAGACTGGGGTACTTGGTCCTAGTCCTCAAATTGGGCCAATCTCCATATGTCATTAATGATTTGTAAAAAAGGTGTCCCCCTGGTAGGTAGCCCCTGTGTTTTCCAACCTTCAACAGGTAGTTCTTCTATGCTTTTCTTGAAGGCCTCTGAGAGCAGTAGTAGCAATCCAGTGATTTAATATTCACTTTATCTCATATTCATACCAAAAATAGTAATGATTTATAAAAGAAAGCTTGTAGAGGCTTGGGCTCCAGTAGTCCACTCTAAAAATAGCATCAAGGGTAATATTTTAATTGCTTCTGTGTTATACTTTTATCGTGTAGAATTGTGTTTAAAGCTATACCTTCGTGGTCATTTTAAACGTTAGTTAACTACGTATGGATGAAACCCAAAATAGAGGACTTGGGTCAAGTACCCCAGTCTAAAAATAGCACTTGGGGGCGTCTTTAAGCTTGTGTCTGTTCAGTATCATTAACAACGTGTTAAATTGCTCAAGTGTACCCAAGTGTTAATTTGCAAAATTCAAGTTAAATACTGTGCTTAAAGCCTAGACTATGAAGGTAAAACCCAATTTCGAGAACTGGGTTCCAGTACCCTATTCTAAAAATAGCATCAAGGGGTAAGATTGTCAATTACATCTTTTCGTATAACATTCCAGTTTGTTGAAATATTAGAGAAAGCTACATTTCATATTTATACAAAAGATAGTAATTATTTGGAGAAGAATGCCTAAAAAGAGACATGGGTACCAATATCATATTCTAAAAATAGCATCAAGAGGCAACCTTTTTTATTTCTTGTTCTCTTAATTTATTTTAATATAAGATAATGCACCTAAATCTTTCCTTTTGCACGTTTTTACTAAACAGTAATGACATATGGAGATTGGCCCAATTCCAGGACTGGGGCCAAGTACCCCAGTCTAAAAATAGCACTTGGGGGCATTTTTCGGCTTGTGTCTGTTCGGCATCGTTATCAGCGTGTGAAATTACCCCCAGTGTACCCATTTTCATGCTGGTATCAGAATTTGCACAATTCAAGTCAAATACTGTGCTAAGAGCCCAGACTATAACGCTTATAAATGACAAAATTGTGTTAGTGCCGACCGATAGCGGTGATGTATGATAAAATTTAGACTTTAAACGTCAATTTGTGAATAGTAAATTGTAAAAGAAGTTATTTTGTAAATTGAGTAAATTGTAAAAGCAGATATTTCCACTGGGTAATGGCTCCGGAGCTTTCACGCCAGCTAGACCTCTCTCTTGATGTTCCTGTCAAGGCTAAAATCGACTCGCCTATAGAAAACGCCGTTTTACCCGCCCCTAATTATTCTAACTTTAAGTAGAGGTCTCTACTTTTACATCAGGGGTCTGGGGCACAGGTTAAAAGGGAATGAATTGTAAAACACTTCAAAACAGAAAAGGGTGTATCAAATCAATCTTTCCGTTTTTTCACCAGAGACATCTGTAAAAATTCAAAAGCTGGAGGGGCGCGGTTAGGAAGGAGAATCTCAGAAAAACTTTGTCTCAGAAAAATTGACACTTTTTCAAAAGTGCTAAAGAAAAGGGAAATTTTCTGAAAGTCTCTGGGTTTTCCCCTGTTCCATGCAAGCTTTGGGCATCATTTGTAACGGCAGTATGGTGCAACAGCTTTTACAATACGTGTTCATGTTTCTTCAGTTTTTCATGAGGAAGAGGTGGTTTGATGTGCAAATATTCAAATATTCGGCAAGAGATGCCAACGTCTAAGAGGTAAAGGATGGGACAAGGTTTAAGTCAAGGAAGTTTGGAAAATCGTTCACAGCTTTTTTACTGGTATTTTTATCGAATGAAAAGCCACTAGAATCTTAAAGTCATACAAATTTCCTCGATAATCACAAAGGCAACAGTTTATGGAACTTTCATTCATACAAGGGCAGTTTATTCAAATATTTGATTTATCGATATTTGCGCCAACACTACCACACAATGCCAAGTATCTTTATATCTCCTTTAACGATTAAAGATATGCTCTCAAAATTTATAAAATATAAGATTTTTTGATATTACAACATCATGATAGCGTTGCCACCCCTAAAATTACCACCAGCCCCGAAGTGACAGTAGCTTTCATTAACACTTGGGACCAGTTTAGGCCCTCTTTAGATAAGGTCACTTAGCACCTCGTAAAAACACTACTCGCGGTTAGAATCTAAACTGCCTCTTTAAAAAAATAATTGCAAAGGCAGACTCGTTTTTTGGTGCTTTCAATAAATCTTGACGAGTAAAATCATCCAAAATGGTCTTAAGGATGTTAAGCTGAAAAATTATTCTCGCGGATAAAACTTGTTACCGAAAATTGGTTCTGAATAGTTCTAAACTGCAAAAAATCTGGCAGAAGCATATTCTGGCAAAAGCATATTCTGGCAAAAGCATATTCTGGCAGAAGCACATTCTGGCAGAAGCACATTCTAGCAGAAGCACATTCTGGCAAAAGCACATTCTGGCAGAAGCACATTCTAGCAGAAGCACATTCTGGCAGAAGAACATTCTTCGAATAACAATAACAATTAAACAAAGTTACATTTATTACAGGTAAAATCGCACTTGATATCTCGGGATGCAAAAATTATAGTTGAACATTATCTTAGTGCTAGGTGGACAAGCCTTCTCAATAAGATATGAAAGAAAAAGAAATCAAACAACCCAAGAAAACACGAAATTGTTGATATACGAAATTTCATATAAATTCAAAAACACAAATCTCTCAATTCATAAAACTCTCTTTATAAAAGAATTTGCAAGGAAAATAAAATTTGGACTACATTCTAATAAAACAAACATTGGAATAGAGTGTAAACAATTATTGTAATAGAGAGGGAAGGAATCCAAACTGGAATGATATAGAAAGATGGCATTCCTGTCATATAAAAAGGCACGATCTCGGGAATTTTCAGTGAGCAAAATGCAAATCAAACAAAAGTGACCTTGTGAAAGAGCAGTTTGATAAGACTAGAGGGTAGATACAAGAGAAGTTTTGTAAACATACTGATCAGATCCTTACCATTTTCCCATAAACATAGGATTAGACAAAAGTTGTATAAAATGTAAGCTATTCGTTATAGACCACAGTACAGGGTGAAAAGGGGAAGCCTGTTTTCGCGAGTGCATCTTCAAATTGAATAATTTTGAAACTTTAACAAAATCTGAAACTATTACTTTGCAAGTTGACTAGCTTATTTCATTTTAGCAGCTGTATTATCTGGGCATAGAAACCCAAACTTGTATAGAAGTTTATCTATCTCCGCAATTTCTTATAAACAAGCCACGTATCTTCATACTTTATCCAATAAATCCTTTTCATTAAAAGAATTGACATATGTTGTTCCCTTTCAATTCCTTGTGAACAGAAAGAGGCATTGAAGTGACACCCCCTGAATTCTAACGTCATTGGCTTCCAAGCCTCTTTGAAAAACGTTCGAAACAATTTGCGTCATCCGAAGATAGACTGTTTGAAAGTCCCCATTTTATAATATCTTTTGCCAACAGCGTCAACTTTGATACAATGTCTGATTGTGGGAGACTCTTGATGGACGAGCATATGATATGGAGGAGAATTTTTGCGTTTTCAAAACAATCTGGAAACGGCAAATCCTACAAGTAAAAAGAAAATTAGACATTATTCGAAAGCATGGTTGCATCATATAAAACTATGACTTCTTAGACTTGAGGCAGAAAAAAATGCTGAAATGCAGCTTAAATTAAAAAAAAACTGCATAGCAGTCTAGGGCCTAAAGGTTTGTGGAAAAGGATAAGGATATGTATTTCTTTGCATCGTTAAACTTTAAAATGCAGCAATACTTTGAGTAAAACCTTTTTTCTGCTTTTTGTTTTAATTCTTTGGTTTTTTGTAGCTTTGCTAAAGGCAAACACCTCTTATCAAGCAGAGTTTATGTATCTAGAATCCAAATACAAGGGGCTGAGATAATCTTTCTGGCAGCGCATTTTGATGTTAATTTGCTATCAAGGTTTGGAATACGACAAAATAATAGGTAACGTAGGAATGAAAGAGAGAAGGTGAGGGTGCGGGTTGTGGTTAAGATAAATGGTAATCAAATATAAAAAATCAAAACAGATGATCTCACCGCTGATTCATTTAGCCAGGATTGGAGTTCCTTTTTAAATCGTTCACTTTCTATTTCCATCTGCTGAAAGCTTTCATCATCAATTACAGTAATTTCGTTTCCAAGTATATCTACTTTCTGTTCCCCTGATTTCTGAACAACTTCCCCTTCCGTGTCTTTCTTGTCATCTTCTGATTTGTCACTTGCACGCCAGTTCGTCTTGGAATCACCCTCATTTAAAATTTCATCGCCTTTTACAGGTTTCTTTTTCTTGGTCTTCCCAACCTTGGAAATTATATGTTGTCGCAATTGTCTCTTTATTTTTGCCTCTAAAATATTGTGATCCAAGCTTTTAATGCATGACTTTAATTGTGCAATCCTTCCAAATGAAGTTAATAGTAGCGATGACGAAATACCAGACAAAAATGCTAAGAAATTTCCAATATCAATATTTTGGTAACTGGCTTCAGAGAGTGAAGTTCTTTCGATACTGTTGTAATTTGAAAAGCCCCCTTCTAAACCATCTTTAATTTTCTCCCATCTGCGTATCAATGTGGGAAATATTTTCCACCAGAAATGAAACAAAATTGCAGTTTTGTGATAACCATCAAAATTATAAAAAAGTGAGTGAGCTTTTTGTCTCTCTTCATCATTTGAAGATTTGTCCAGGACCGAGGCTGTTATCAATTCAACCGTTGTGAAATCTCTAGGAAGGAGCAGCTTGTACAATTTCTCAAGAGCCTCAAACTGATGAGAGCTGTAGGCGATTTCCAATGTTTGAAGCCAGTGTAAAAGACAATGGTAAGAATTTCCCTCTAAAAGGCTTTTGATTCCCATAGCAACTTCGAAAGAAATTGACAACATGGCCTAGAAGAAAGAAAAGTAATAAGCTTTGATTATCATACAGTTACAAGACAGTTTCAGAAAATGCTATTGCATGGTGCCTAATAGCATTTTGTGATAACCAATGTTGCATTTCTTATAATATAATATATCTTCTTTCATCACATCTAACTTAAATACACCTTTTGATCTTCAAGATTCAAACATGCGAATTAAACTTCTGTTGAAGCTACAGACAATCTACTGGCAGGTTAAAAAAAACACTTTAGAAAAAACATGGAATTTCACTTACAACTTTCAAGTCATTTACTGTAATCACTTTTCCAGCATTGAAGCTCTGGGACAGTTGCCAATGGTCATTCTCAAATAATCCGTGCAGAGGAGTGGTATCAAACTTACGATGGAAGACGTCACAAGCGATTTCCATGACTTTGTTTGGTTCTTTCTTCAAATTTTGTAGCAGGTCACCTGAGAAAAAAGCAACTTTACGTAAATAGAATCGAGATGAAGACATTTTGAAATACGCTGTAATGCTTTGACATATTAAATCTCAAGAACCACCATTTAACTTTAACGTCTCTCACTTCTGTAACACATAAGATACATTCTGCATCCTGAGCTCGTTGCAAGTATGCCAACGCCAAAGGCAAGAGAGATAGAGAGAAATACATGCTTTTGCCTCGTAGCCCCAGGTCAGTTTATCCTTGAAATATGTTTGTTAACCTAACGTCTCTTGTTATCTTTGGTCTTTCTCCTAGCTGGAACTGTCACTGGCTGTCACAGATTGTAGTCTACACAGTCACATATGATATTTCTTTAAAAAAATAAAAAAAGCCTTACTCTTTGTGTGTGTATTGACAGATTCAAATTGACAATCAGACGGTATATAATGTCCATTCCTCTCAATGCTTGCGGTAAAGCTGAGAACCACATCACTTTCTGTACCTGACAGGAAGCGCATTGTCAGCTCATGAACGATCGCAAGGAAGGTGTATCCCTGAAGAGCAATGCAAATAACTTTAAAACACAAGGAAAGATGTTCCAGGCAGAGGACAGTGGGCTCTTTCTTTCTTTAAAAAGGAAAATCAGTACCTGTCTGTCCATGTACAGAGTACCCTGTCCCTGGATATTTAGCCATTTAAAATCTACTTTAAAAAATAAGATTGCATTAATCGTCGGTACAGTCAAAACTTGATCATAATGCAAAAATGCAAGCAACGATGGTCCAACCTAACACGTTTTGCTGTAGTGACTGCCCATCCCCCCCCCCAAGAATTAGTCTTCATCTATCCACAAAATCGATGTGACAATAATAACTAACCTAAATGATACCCCTTTGCCTTTTCCATCACAGATTGTTTAATGATATATTTAAGTTTATTGAGAGCTTACTGTCTTCATTCTGCTTTTCAAAGTGCAAAGAAAACAAATCGGAAAGAAAGATTAAAAACACACCTTCGGGTTTCGCATCATTTCAATGACCTGGCTGGCTTCTGTCCATTTAAAATCAGTTAGCAAAGCCTCTGCACAGTGTTGCAAATAGGATTCTGCCACTTCAATATTATCGTAAACAATTGCAACCTACGAAGTATAATCAGGAGTGTCACAAACAAACGAACTTAAACGGTACTGTTTTTACCTGCATGCCGTATTCCAAATAACTCGGATACGCAAAGGGGTTAAGGCCCTTCGTTTGGGTTTGGTTCTCCTCGGAGTATAATGAGAAACTATTGAATTCCCTAACAAAATAGTCAATGTAGGCATAAGGTAAATGTTGCAGATATTGAAAAACAAGTCCTCACACTTTGTTATTTACAAGGTCTACAAAGGAAGCAGACAAAGAAATTCTTAGAAGAAAAATTGCAGCATGGAGTAATCTCAGTCGAAAACATCGCTCTGGCTTTCTGTCAGTAAAATATATGGAGATTCCAAAGTATTTGGAACACAGCTGGGGCTGCAATAATCAATAACACACCTGAGCAGCAGTTTTCAAAGAGCTGACATCACCTTTTCTTGCCAATATCTTAATAGCAGTATCACAATCTCCAGCTGCAATATAACTGCAAAAAAGCCATAAAAATTGCTAAAAAACTCCAAAAATCTCAACCCACGTGAAAAGAATGCCCCCTTAATACCAAAGTTGATATTCCATACTTATCCTTGTTGAACATATACGAGGAAAAATCACGAGCGAATCAACGGACGTTACAAATCAACTCGAAGAATAATTCGACATCATTTATTTCGACATTGACAGGAGTAGCATCTAAAAAGTAGTTGATTCCTTCCGATTTCTGGATGGTATTTTGGGCGAAGTTAACGTCACGTAAAAGTGAAAAAAATTTACGCAAAAACATAGCAGAGTTTCCACGTCGCATTACTCGAAGAGGATTCACGAACAAACACAATTTTTAGCAAGGATTAGCTCGACAGTGAATATTTGGGGTTTAGGTGGGGCCTATTGAAGGAATTTAAAAGCATTTGTCGTTTCTAAATTCATCTATTGAGATTTAACGGTCTTTCATACCATTTCGCAGCATTTTCATAGCACCCCTCTGCAATCTGCTTTTCACCCCATTGTCTGTACAGTTCAATTAGAACAGGATCCCTGCTTGACAGTCTTACCTTAGCTAAAGCAATTGCCTCTCTGTGTCAAGGAGAAAATAAGCAAAATCAACAAACAGAAAAGTAATTAGTAAATGTACTATACCAAAAAGCGATTCTAAGAAAAATGGAGAAACTAGAAAAAATAGCAGCAAAATTTAACAAAAAAGCTTATAACAGAAAAATTACTTCGCTTGAAAATTCAAGTTTTTCAACTTTTCTTAACCTCAATCTTCATCCAAATTAATGTTTGACTTGAAAAATAATGAAACGGAAGACCATTACTGAAGAAGAGACATAAAAATAACCTATTGTGGTTATGAATAGCATTTTGAGAACTACTTTTTTTCTCCAGTTTTGAATTTGCTCAAATTAAAGAAAATTGTTCGTGTTTTATGTCATGGTCAAATACATACTTAAACATATTCTGGGCCTTGAACATTTCAATCGCTTCTTTGACTTTGTTGACGGCAACGTAATACGAGGCTGCAGCAAAATAGTCTCCTTTTGATGCAAGCTGGTCTGCGTATGCTTTCATGGTTGACTGCCAAACATCGAAACCCCCTGAATGAAAGATTATAAATCGTTCGAATGAAATACTTAAAGTTAAACCATTTATAGATTGAATCTACTGCAGAAAACTGGAAATAATAGCCACTTCGAGAAGTAATCATTATGCTATAGGTAAAATATAAGCATAAAGAGCTGGCATACAGATAGATAGAGGAATCGTACAAGGATGCATGCTGTCTCCGATGATTTTCAAACGTCATGGTGAGCATTTGATGCTTAAGAAATTAGAGAATAGTAAACAATGCCTATAAACGGAAAATTGTAACTAAAGACGATTGGAAGATGATCCACTGAGTATTGAGAAAACAAACAACAATGGTAAATACACTTCATGAGATATAAATATGAAACAATTAATGAGACTAGCCACGAAGAAACTACGATAATGAAAATTAAGATTTAAAATAACAGTAGCTAAAGTACTAAAATAGAAGAAAAGAGTTCTTACAAGAAAACTAGTACTTAACTACTTTGGAAAAACGCAAAAGGAAAAATCAGTAAAACTGATAGTAACCTTAACATATTTGAAGAGTTTACATAAAATGACTTCTGACTGAATGCAAAGAAAAGAGTTTGACAACAATTTTCCCATTAGCTAGGCGTGCAAGAGAGGTATGGAACGTCAAAAAATTGAGCAATTAAGCAACTTGGCGCCTCAGAGATTAATTATAAAGCACAATTAGCATATACTACAAGTCAAAATCAGGAAGGCAATCACAAAATCAGAATATTCCGTATTGGGAAGTGAGTATAAAGATGTGATATTATCAAATATACAAGGATAAACAAACATCCACCTGTTAATGATGAGGTGGGTTGCGTTTCTTAATTGCCTGTTCTAGTCTTTATTTTGTTTTGTTTCATCTCTTGAATAATTCATTTACTTTACTGAAACCGAGAATTCTTTATTACCAATGGTTTGCTTGTTTGCCGTAAAAATTATTTCTGTCAGGGGGTTCCTGATCACAAATTCGCTGACTTGTGGTCCAGCTAATGGTCAAAGATAGCTTGCTTGCTTGTAGAAGCTTCTTTAAGACTATGCTGTGGCCCAACATCTGAAATTTTTTCCTGGGCAACGGCATAATATATCACCCTCATTTTATCGCTTTTTTTGATAAATTGGAGAGGTACGATCAACTGAAGAAGTATAACAATTATTTTTATGGCACATTGGCTAGGTCCACCCTGGAAGGATTAATCTAAAGAAAGTGATGCTTTGTTAGCCTTTTTTGTTTAGTTTATTGTTAATGTGATTTAATCCGATTATAACTTGTATCGTTCCAAATATGTGTTTACGCAAATAAATATACAAATGTTTAAACGAATAATATCATCGTAAATAAACATACAAGGATATCATAATATCAAATAATATCATACGAATAATCAACATCAAAGATTCACAATCAATTAATTAACAAAGAAGAAAGGATGAATAATAAGTATGTAGAAATTTCTTCAATCGATTTTGCTTTGATTGAATTTTTTTGGTGAAAATCATGTAGGGTGATGATGATTATATATTCAGCATTTATTATTCTCTTTTCCTATCTTTTCTCTTTTTTTCAAAGATGAAAATGTTAGCAAAATGCCAGCTTGTCATATTGCAAGAGCTTAGTGGCACTGTATTGGTGCGAAGGAATTGCGATCGACCATATCATAACATTACATCGATTATCGAACCGCCCGACCATCCTACACTCACCTATTGGACTCATGGCAACAACCATCTCATTCAGCTCTCCTTTCTGCTTACAAATACTGAGTGCACCTTCCAAGTTACCTTTCCATAACTCTAGATGGAGCTGCTGCTCACAATTGCCAGAAAGTAAGTGATTTTGACCTAAAAAAATAAATATTCAGTTATTGACCACAAAACTTACCTGCCTGAAACTGAAAACAAGGAAGCACGGTAGGGAAATTTCTAGCAAAGATCAATAGACCATAGTGAAATAAAAATACAAGATACCATAGGTATTTCAACGAAAAATGCCAGAAAAGAGTTACAATAAACAAGGGTAAATGCATCTGATTATTTCCAAGTTGGAAAGCTCTTTTGAGATATAGTAGGTCTGGGGGGAGGGGGAGGTTTTATGGTTTATTTCTGATAAGGATGCAAAGAGTACATTTTATAGTTTTACTGTAATCGTAGAGAGAAGATAACCTAGACGTTTTTCTGTAATAAGAGAAAAACAATTTCGAAACCATACCTTCAGTAGTAAACATCTTGAATGCTGAAGGCCGATCACCAAACAAGCCAAGATTTACATACTCAGCTTTTCCCGGCACAAATTCTCCAACGGAACTATCCATACTTGATCCCTCTAAATTTGAAATATTCCTTTTTTATAAGGAAGCATATTACTGGCTGCAGTTAAAAGTGAAAGATGGAAGGTTCAATGCATGGAGAAGTGTTTTCAGTATAGAAATTAGGATAAAAGTTGCAATTATTTAAAGTTGGCACACATGCATACAAGGACTAGTATCAAATTTTATCCAAGGTTTGTCACAGCTCATTCGAAAAAAGCTAATCAAAGCAATATTAGCAAACAATTTGTGATCTTAGTTCAAATAATCACATGAGAAAATTTACAACCTAAACTTGATAAATCAAAACAAAAATATTACTTATCTTTTTACTTCAATTCTACAAGTTGAAGGAAATAAATTGCAAATGAAAGGGGAAATGCAAGCTGCGTGGAGAAAATACCTTTAAGATGCTTGGCAAGCATTATGCATTCCTTTTGACTGGCTGCTTTCTGTTTATGGTTCTGTGTGGCAGACAATGGAAAAAGTGATTTTGGTTTCTTCTTTTTTGTATCACCTGAAATAGGAACATACTGGAACTAATGATTTGAGAGACAATGGGCCTCAAAGTAGAGCAAATACTGGAGAACATTGGATGGAAGATTTGGACCATTAAGCTGCTGGTTTAAGAATAGTCACTTCCCTGAATACCTCTGCAAGCACTAGAGTTGAAGGGGAGGGAGGGGAGGGGGGGGGGTTGATATGTTTTAGCATACAATGACAAGTTACAGTCACGTTATCAATGCTTCCTGGCTTGATTTTACAGGATACATAGTAAACAATATCTATGGACATGTCAACGAACATCAGTTTTAAGAATACCTTTACAGGACGATCGCTTTAAGGCATCCTCTTGTGTTAACCTCGACTTCAAGTCAGAAGGAGACACCGTAGAGTCTTCAGTGGAGATTAATCTCGCTCCGAGTCCATCATCAGAAGAATCCACCACAGCGTCCTTGGGTTCACCACACTGACGTTGGTTCACGAGAGATTCCTCTACGGCTGGTTGACCTGTAGGTTCTGACGCAGTTTGAGGTTTTGCCGTTGTTTTTGCCTTTGGTTTTTCGCTCTTTCTAGAGCCAGTTACTTGTTTCTTGACATCTTAAGGAGATAATGCAGTTTATAGAAAAGTTTTGAGGTTTCAAGACTTGAAAATACATGTTTTAGCGGACTGTATCGGTTCATTTCGTAGCAATCACATACTGCCTTGCCTTTCCTTATATTGTAAGCAATTAAAGAAGAAAAAAATAGTATTTCTGCTGCAACTTGATGTAAGTAAATCACTCTCTAGCATTAAAAAGCAAGTCACCTTCTTTCCCTACATATTTTTAGGCACAAATTGCTTAAATGTTTTCATAGCAAGTCGAATAAAGAAAATTGCACTATTATTTTTGCCTTCATTAAAAACAATTGCCATACTTACGGATTTAAAATTAGTTCAAAATTATATAGCATAGATAAATAGTTACACCTTAATTTAAATAGTTGAATAGCATAGTATAACATTATATACTGTGGCACTGTAACACTGTGACAGACACAAATTGCAAGGACTCCAATGTTGTCTAAGCAATTCTAGATAGAAATATAATAGTATTACGTCTGCAAGCCTTAAACACAAAAACATCGCTTTTGCATTTATACCTGTAGGCATTACGTGCTTGCATGAGGATATAGTCCATCTTCGTAGCGTGAAATCTTCGCTTCCAGAGTATATGACGTCAGGATCAACAAGACTCCACTCAACACAAAGCACACGGCCTAAATGCCCTCGATAGTTTGCAATCGGCTCATTTTTGCTAACATTCCAAATCTGAAACAGATGCGAAACAATTGTTTAAGGAACACAAGCGACGTAAATAAACAAACAAGAACTCAACTCAAGCCAATTCAAAGTAATAGTCTACATAAATGAAGAAAAGTGACATCAATTTCATATTGAAGCAATTGCTGTTATAAAGTTTTCCTAGGTGTTACGAGAATTGGTATGAGAATTAAGATTTCCAAAACATGTACCATAACCCTAAGTATTCTCATACGTATTGCTTTAAAAATTCTGATTGTAATCATGGCTGTTTATTTCACTCTTCAAGCGACGGCTTTATTGAACCTTGGATTTAAATAAAGTCAGAGATCAAAATACAACATCGATCAAGAGACTTTGCTATGTTTCGCAAAGCTCACTTTTTATAATTTAAAATAATGCTAACCAATTCAGGTTTTGTTCTTGAATTGAAGCTTTGGATAACGCAACATGGTACCAGTCAATGAAAAGATTCGGCTTCCCGAACAATATGGCTTTCACCCAGAAACGGAGGAAATGCATGGAGGTTTTTCAGCTGAAGGCTGTGTAAAACGTGCGAAAATGCTTAGAAATCTCGTTTCCATAAATATTTCTCAATCACTTAGGCACACAATCTATTTTCCTGAAAAATACCCAAAAGCCTGTTTTTGAATTTCTACCCATCCATCAAATGCATATATTCAATCAAATCAAAATAGAAGATTAATTTTCCTACAAGATCGCCTGTTAAAATCAAACACAGCAAACAGCTGAGGCAAAATCATGCAATGCTCTTCACAAAATTCCGAATTCAAACAAATACGATGATTGGTCCACACAAAATCTGACCTTATGTTGATTATAATTATGAAACTTGCCTGAACTGTCCCATCATAACTAGAAGAAGCGAGCAGCTCCATCGAATGAGGCGACCACGATAAGCTCGTTATTCTTTGACTGTGGTGATTGAAATACCGAAACTTCTCTTTTATTACAATCTGCTTCTGGCCAAGGGTCTTGCCATCTAAAAGAATACTAAGAAATAAATAAAAAAACCAAAACTGAGAAAGGAGGGACACCATAAACGATGTTCTTAGTCTTCACATTTCCAATTGTCACAGATTCACCAAAAAACACGAGCTTTGTAACCCAGTAACGATCCATTTGATAAATCGATTCGTGGCGAGGTACTACACATATGCAGAAACGATAAAAAAGCCTGTGGCATTAATGTAATGGTTCTTATCTTAGAAAAATCAGACTTTCATATTCCTTTAAACCACTTTTCATTGGATGTGGTCAAACAAGTCAGCTTTATGTAGTATTCGATTTGTGCAGATTTTTGGGGGTTCTCTGATGACAATGCAAACAATACTGAAAAACCTGTTTGGTTTATAAGAGTTAACAGCGACAGAAATAGAATCAATTGGATAATACCTATCGCTTGCGAGATATCAGTGACGCACACGTAATTATCGCTGGAGCCAGTTGCAAGCCAATTCGCAAATGCATTTCCTAAAATGTGAAAAGAACACCAAGTGAATTTTGCAGATATAAACCATATAGCAGAATAGCAATGTGCACAAGGGAAAATACATAATTGTGCTATTGTTATTGCTTATTGGTCACGTTAGGCCTGGGACCTTAGGCCGAAATGCATATGCTGTCAATCTTACATTAGCAGGGAGAAAAGAGTTTTTCAGTGAAGCGTCGATTCATAGCCTGACTGAGAAAATTGAATTCAGGAAGGAAACTGAAAGGATAAATAAAGAAAAGGCGAGTCTGAACTTGAAATGTAGAAAACATATTTAATGAATCTTTTTGTGAACTACGGCTACAATAAATCATAGCTTACCGGTTGTAATGTGAGAAATGTCAAACTGGTGATGCCATTTCATACAATTTATGATCTTGCGGTGGACAAGAATGATGCAAATGCTTTGCAGATTTGGACTCGAAAATATCTCAACAGACCTGCAAAAAAAGAAAACGGAAATTCACATCGCTGAATGCTAGAATGTGCAGAGTTGTAAAACTTGCACTCTACAAATAGAATGTGTGAAAATAGGGTAGGAGATTATATTTACAGATAAATCGTATATTTTCTTAGAACCTGTAATGAAATAACTAAAAAATCAAAGACTAGAGCCCAGACTCTTCTATTGTTGTATATAGTTTTGTTGTGATGGCCTGTGTGATGACCTAAGCACGCGAGATTCTACCTCGAGTAACTCTGTAACCGGTTCATAAAGTTTATATTGAACCGTCGGGCCATAGATCGAGAATTAGAAATGTATTGTGGGTAAACTGAACGTGTATTGTGGGTACACTCACCCATCATCATTTCCAACAGCGACAAACTTGAAATCTTTTCTCCATTCAACGTCACTTCTCGAAGGAAATCTTTCCTATAAGTCAAAAGCATCTCCTTTGCATTTAATGCCCTTCAGAAATTAATGCTGAAGAAACACGATACAACCAGAATGGTAATGCACAACTATGAATTTCTATATTAGCATATCTACCTAAAGCCCCCAGGGTTTACTAAGCTAAATTTCGAAACCTAGGTGAAACACCTAAGATTGAAAAGCAGGGTAGCTCTGATTGATTGGATCAAGCGGCCGAAAAAATTATAAATCCTAAATTATATAGGAACTTCAGTTAATATGGGGAAGAAGTAGATGACGGAGACACATAGAGATACGTTAACACATTTGAAACTGAGCCAGGGGAATCAAGACACCATAAAAAGTGCAAAATACTGACCTTGATGCTGTTTGTTTTTCTCACTATTGCATTCATATCCCTGGCTTTATTCTGCAAGCGATTCATCGAATGAATTAGGATGGACCCTTCTCCTCCACAGCTATATAGACAGTTTCCACCTGCACTGTCGTTGTCTAGGAGCCAGATGAGAAATTGAGGTGGAGATGTGAGCAAAGAACCCATGAGGGTTCACCTGACACCTTAGTCAATTGACTATGCTGACATCATATCAAATGTTTATGGCTTTAGGAGACCTACAATCACTGTCAAAAGTCTTGGAACACTAACGTAGGTTTTCAAAGGCAAATTCAGCCATCCCTTTCTCCCCCTAGGAACAATGTTGATTTACTATAGAAAAAAGAAAGGGGTTATGGATTATGCTTTTTCTTGTGGATTGTTTGATGTTTTTCTATACTTTCAACATTGTTTTTGGGGGAAAGGGGGCGGAAGTGGTAGTTTTCAAGAAAACAAATGAACGATTGAAAAGCACAGCGCAAAGTGTTAGGTTTTCCAAATAATTTTGGCAGTGATTGTAGCCTTTTAAGGGACAACAAAGGCCTGTAACCTCCGAGCCCTTCAAACATATTCAAAAATTGAGATCCAATTAATTGCTAAATTTTGCTCTTAAAATAGCAATGCCACCAATCTATTAAGTAAAAACAATCACAAAAATGCATCAATGTACACATATTGTTACATGAAAATTATCTAATGGCTGCTAGTAGTGAGATAAAGAAATTTAGAATTGGCAATCTTCAAAGGCCATCTACAAATGTTCTAAATTAATCCCATTACAGATGAGGGCAGTTACGAACAAACGAAACTTCAATATAGAGCAGTGGGTGAACAAAGGTCTCCTAAATGTCTCGATTTTTATCTTCTTTAGCTTCCTGAAGCTGTTGCATCGCCAACAACAGTTTGATCCCGTGTTTATGACGTAAGCAACTATAAATAGCAAATCTGTTACAAATTACAATTACTAATTACAAATAGCTCGCCTTGATCCTGCTACTACAGAATATGGTATTATGTGAAGCTATCTATGTAAGCAACCGGCTACTCTTACGACTACGTGTACAAGGGGTAGCTTAATGAAACTCAGGGAAATTTTTAGGATTCTAAAAGCTAGAATTTAAAATGCTTCGAAGGTTTTGAAAGATAAGATTCAGCAACAGCATTTCATTGGCTGAGTTAGCTTTGAATATTAGCAGCTGAGTGATAAATAAAATTTGGCACAAAGGCACAAAGGGGAATACGAATTTAAAGCAACAAGCGAGAAACGATTTCAAACCTACCGTTTGCATCTTCTCCACAATTTGGTCCCCAAGCCAATGAATATACTGTCTTTTTATGGTATGAGATAGAAACTTCAAATCTTAAAAAAATAAGTTAAATATGGGGTTTATACAAATTTGCATATAACATAAATGCTGTAGGAATGTCTTAGAGATGCTTTGGGAACTCCTTCGAAACGAACTCCTTCTGTCAACGCAACAGAGGTTTTCTCGATTTTATGTAGATAGATTCTAAAGCTGCTAGATGAAACAACGATCGGGCTCTGCCAATTATCTGAAACATGTTGTCAGTCAGGTTTTTCTTGGTCTGTGGACGAAGGTGATGTGCTCAATTTTGTTTCTTGTTAGAAAGAAGTCGCTATACCATTATAATTATTAGACTTCGCTAGATAAACGTTTTTGTAAGGCATAGTAAGTAGTAAGGCCACGTATACTAGATCAATTCTGCAAGAAAATATAGATCGTCCAAAGCAATTTTGGGACAAAATAAAGCGGTGTTTTCCAACAAAGAGCATAAATAAAGAAAACAACAAAGTCTTTGAAGTAAACGGCAAACCGACATCAGATTTGAAAGCTATTTCGAATGGGTTTTGCACATTTTTTGCCAATATTGGCAAAGCACTACAAAAAGCTATACCCTCGTTGAGAGATAACATCTGGAAGCATCATGACTATGCCACTATGAAGCAGACTATAAATCCAAAAAGTTGCCGCTTTCACTTCAAGCCAACAAACAGAAATAAAGTATGGGCGATTTTAAGAAAGATCAAAAGAAGGAAGGCCCCTGACCACGATGACATCCCAACATGTATGATTATAGATGGGGCAGATGAAATATCTGCACCCCTTTCAGAAATGATAAACCATTGTTTAAAGACGTCAGTTTTTCCTTCTGATGAAAAGATCGCCAAAGTAACCCTAATTTTTAAGTCTGGTGAAAGATCTTTAATGGATAATTACAGACCTATATCAGTGCTTCCAGTCCTGTCAAAAGTCATCGAGCGTGTAGTACACCAACAACTTTATGACTATTTGGAAAAAAACAAACTGCTTTCTAGACGACAATTTGGTTTCAGAAATAGGTCGTCGACCCAGCATGCAGTTACGCTCTTCTCAGATTCAATCAGAAAAAATATGGACAAGAGCCTCATGACTGGTGCAGTATTTATTGATTTAAGTAAGGCATTCGATACTGTGGATCATGCACGACTTCTGTCTAAACTATCGATTTATGGCATCAAAGACAGAGAAATGTCATGGTTTAGTAATTATTTGTTTAACAGAAAGCAATATGTTGCAATCGATGGACAAAGCTCTGAAATGCAAGCAATATCTTGTGGAGTACCGCAAGGATCTATCCTTGGTCCATTGATGTTTATATTGCTGATAAATGACATCGAATCAAATCTAAAATTGTGTAATATAATTCTCTATGCTGATGACACCGTCTTGTTCTATGCTAGAAAGACAAGTAATGAAATTGAGAATATCTTGGGCAGTGAATTAGAGCAGATTGCTCGTTGGCTCAATGAAAATAACCTTGTTATAAATCTAAAGAAATCAAAAACAGAGTGCGTTTTTTATGGGACGCATCAAAAAGCATCTAAATCGACCGCATTTGAAATCAAGCTTAATGGATTGAAAATTACTGAATCAGCAGCCTATAAATATTTAGGGGTCATGATGGACAAAAGTCTCACCTATGCAGAACACATCGAAAAAACTCTTAAAAAGGCAAGCTCAAGAGTCAAATTATTGTCCAGGATAAGACCGAACTTGACGCCTCACGCAGCAGAAACAATATACAGAGTCATGATACTGCCACTTCTAATCTACTACAACAAAATTTTTGTAGAAATGTCACCATCTAAGAAACAACGATTTGAAAGCATCCAAACACGATCATTGAAGATTATCAATGGCAGAAGAAATAGTGTAAAACTACCATCTATAAACCACATTAAGAATAAAATGTATGCAGTTGAGGTCTTTAAATGCTTAAACGGTCTTGCACCACCTGACTTTATGGAATACTTTCAGCGTGTAAAACACAGCAAAGCAACTCGTGGAAATGAACACAGTCTATTGCTCTCAAGAGTAAAATCTGAAGCAGGACGGAAAACGTTTGCATTCCAGGGTGTAAAAATTTTTTAATAAAGTCCCCAGCAAACTACAAAGTGAAACATCTATACTGAAGCTCAAGAGTTGCTGCAAGGATATCGACTTTGATTTTTAACTTTTTCTCTAGATTTTATTATTGTAAAAACTTTCTAAACTATATTGTTGTAACATTTATATCGTAGGTACATTAGTTTCACAGGTCCTTGATTGATAGCAGCAAACTCATTTTTGCTGAACAAGTTTACCTGTATAAATATGGTCTTATTATTATTATTATTATTATTATTATTATTATTATTGGTAAAAGGCTTATATTCTTTGCGATGATTTATATCATAAAAGATTTAGAAGTGGCTACTTACTTTTTAGAGGCAATATTATAGATGCCAACGTGGCCATCATCCGTTCCAAACCCAACAACACCCTCTTTGCGTGGGTGACAAACGACCTGCAAAAGATGTTACGTCTGCTAATGATAGATCTACAATTAATTTCATGTCTAGCATTAGGTCAGAATTGGAAACAAAGCTCCTTTTTGGACCAGGGGGTCTTTCGATATGTGACAGAACCAAGCCACGATGTCATCATCATTTTTTGTCTCTTGTGAGATAAATGCAGTTCTGGGATGAAAATAAATATCCCCTACCAACATGCTAATAAGTGTAAGATGAAAAACTACAAAAAATAATCATTTATGTCCGCCATTTCCTTATTCCGCCTCCAAACAGTCCTCGGGCCTGGAAACAAGTTGTTCCCCAGATCCCGCATCCCTTCCCAAAGCAATATTTCTAGACTTTCAAAAGTTTGTTCAATAAAATGCTAGAACCAAATTTTATACTCCACTAACTCTTAAGTGTTTTAAACTCCCCAAATCATGGTGTTTTGTCAAATAAATAACTTTCTAACTCAATCAGTTCCTTCCCCAGGTTTCTTCTTTATACTCAAGACGTCCTGTCCTATCAAACGAATTTGTACTCACAACAGTAACTTTTGATTTTATTCCTTGCCAGAGCATAATGGTGTCATATGGCTGATTGCTGTCTCTTGTATTCCAAACACGGATAACGTTATCACCAACGCCATAAATGATGCTATACGGATCGAGCAACGATGTCGTGACGGAATAAACATAGCCCCCCAAACTTGGAACGCAACCGAGTAGGCTGTGCGTCTCTGAATTCCATAGGAGTACCTATCACGTAAAATATAACAATGAGACTAGAAAAAGTTTATTGGTGATATGCTAACTGAAGTTTAATGCAAGTCAGGTTTAAAGAAGATTAGGAGCACAATCTGTACAGACTTCGAATAACTTTTGCAAGATGGCAACAAGAGACTCAAGATTGAGTCTAAACTGTAACAAACAGAGCACTTCTTTGTTGTTTAAACATTGGCTTATAGTTTTTAAGCAAATCTAATTCATTTAAATAACTGTTTCAAAGACCCATTGCTAAAAATAAGCTGTGCACAGCGCAGGCATCCCATAATGCATTTTTAGACAGTCTCAAATTGATTTTGGTCGATCCGTGAAAGTCTACCGCCAGTGATTTGCCACACGCGCAAAGGCTCATAGATAGCAGCTTGAGATAGAGACGCCTCTAGAAGCAGCTTGAGATAGAGACGATTTTATTGAATATTCTTGATGTTATTTCGATTTATTCAAGCAGTACTTAAAGTATACAAGTTCCAAAAAATAAGGAGGATATGAAACACCTACTTGTCTATCCATCGATGTTGTGATCATTTTCTTAACAGTAGGGTCGATGGTTATATTGAAGATAATTCTTGTGTGGCCATGAGATAATGTCTTGAACTCTTTGCTGCTTAGATTCCAGACCAGTATGTCACCACTGAAATCAAAATATTAATTGATTTGAATTCAAATAAGTTTATGCAGTTTTCTGATATTAATAAGATATATAATTAAACAAGATTTTTGCTCCTTTGTCCAGTCTTATTCTGCGATTTTGAGTGTTGTTCAGTTGATTTTGAAGGCAGTCAAAAATGTTCAGTGGACAGGATTAAATTTCATTTGTTCATAGATGTTCTAGAGAAATGTCCAGTCGTTTTGCCATTCTACTGAACATTGCCCAGTTCGCGCACGTGCAATTGATGTAATGGATTGGATTTGGCGCGAAATCTATTTCCCATATTCAAATTAAACATTAACATTCGACGAAGAGCAGAAAAAGGCATTTCATTAGTAACGACGAGTCTTTTGAAGAGATTAGCTTTGGTTCCGATGAGGGAAGCGATGGAAGTGAGCAGGAGTACGATGATTGTGATGAACCTAGCAGGCCTAATCCTTCTTCACACGCAGTTTTCCCGCGTGCATTCTCCCACAGTGCAAAAGTTCACTTGACAATGTTCAGTCGTTTTGCCACCACCAAAATTTTCTGAATGTCCACACACTGAACAAAGTGAGGAATGTCCAGAGCATGACTAGTGCAAATTTCCAGTCGTTTTGCCGGGGCTTTTTGATGGCAAAAGTGGATCAGAAAGATATTACAGTCTCTTGATCATGGGAACAAAATGAAAAATCAAATGGTAAAATGGGCAAAACGCTGATGAAATATGACAGGAATGTAGGATGATCACATTATTATTTTCATAAAAATGTCTTCATATCATGAAAGAGCGCAAACCCAAACTGTTTTGGTAAACAGCGCAAGCTATCCTAGACAAAACAAAAGAGAATAATAGAAGAGCTTCCCCTGGTCAACCTTGTTTATTGGGAAAAACACGCAATTATATTCGGGCCAATGAATAAAAAATAAACGAGAAGAGAGCGACACAGGTAGTTTGTTAAACTAAAATTTTCAAAAACTAAGGATTTCAAACAGCATTTTAAAATTGGCTCGAAATTATTTGATGTTCTTGAAAAATGCTGCAAATGTTTATAAAAACAATTTGGTAGATTAGATTTCGACGTCAGTGCAAGAATTTTTCACTTAATTGATGTGATTAATAATTCAAAAGTGGCTAATTATAAAGAGTATTTAACATGCAAGCTTGGAAAGCATCAGATTTTGTTTGGGTGTCGCGAAGGTTGCCAGTGTAAAGGACGAAAGCGATTTAAAGAAAACGAAACATGTTTAACAAGTCGTTGGTGCCGATCAATTTGCAAAAAGAACAAATGATGAAGGCTTGGCACTGACTTGGCTGCATATAAAACTTTTGGCGTCATTACTCGAACTTAGAGATACAGACACTCAGGAAAGAAGAATGGTAATTGCAATGTAGAAGGTAAAAAATGTTGAAAAATTGAAGCTACGGCGGACTCTGATTTCGTAATAAAAGCTGCTTTCAAAGCTTTTGGCAAGCTGACCTATTTTGAGCAAAAACGAAAATAGTAAGAGAAAGATAAATGTAAGAAAGAAGGTTTTCAACATGGAGATTACAGGTATATTAAGGATCATTTCAACTTCCTTGGCCCTTGTTTTCAACATTATCGGGCTGAAGCTGTTACATGAAGTAAAGAAAATCAAAGCGACTCAAAAAGTTATCCTTTCAAACTTGAGTGTATCTGATTCTCTGAATGCAGTGACAGCATTAATTGGCATCACTCTTATTGACCATACAATCTCAAACGACGAGAACAAATTTGCTGTTGGAGTATTGGCATCGTTTTGTGTCTTGGTATCATGTGCATCACTCATCATAATAACGATTGATAGAGTGATTGCCACTGCAATGCCTTTGAAATACATTGTCTTGGCGACAAGAAAGCGATCCATATCGTTATAGTTGGCGCCTGGCTATTTACTTTGGCTTTTGTGACAACATCGATTTTAACGTGCACTCTTAAAGAAATACATGCTTACACATTCTGTATAACCATGCCAACCGAATTGATCATAATCGCCTCCTATTCACTGATAGTGATTAAAGCGAGGCGACAACGAAAAATCTCTGGTATGAAAAGCCTAAGCGAGACAAGGCAAGGAAAAAAAATGTTGGTAGTAGCATGTGGGATAACGGTATCATTTGCCTGTCTTGTCGCTATCCCGGATTTGATGATATATCTGATGACAGACGACAGAGATATATTCATTATGTTTATTCAAATATATTATTTCATAAATCCCTTGATTTATATATACTGTTATCCACCCTTGAGAGAGCTTATAAAAAACAAATGCGAGCAGCTACTTCATAGGTCTAGCACAAATTCTGGCCGCGAAAATCGGCTTGAAACAAATACTGGGACATGCTTGAGCAAAATTGGAGCAATTTTGTCTGTTTCGAAAACTGACAAAGTTAGAGTTAAGAAGAGCCTAGAGAAAGAAGAAAGCACTTAAAAGTTTTCGGGATAAAAACTGTCTATAATCAATGCTGTAATCTTGCACGAATAGACCGATCTATCATTTAGAACTTAGGCTGCCGGTCAGCCCGTAGACTTTCAAGATCATTAAAGTTAAGGAAATGACGTCAGGCCAAAATCAGGACAACGAAATTATAGGAGTTGTTGACAGCGATATAAATTGGTGCTGATCTTTATTCTTCAGCTTCTGAGAGAGGACACTGAATGATCAAACATGACAACAACAAAAACAACTATGGCCTAAGATACTAAATTCTACCTTGAAATTAAATTACATTACTGAAAAGCATTTTAGTGACAATTTCAGTACAAAGAAAAAGTATTATTCATTAAACCTCTTATTCAAAGCGAGTATTATTCAATATGCACTACTGTACAGTACATAATTATGTGTAAAGCCACATATTATATTAATTTTACATTTTTTGAAGGAAATACTTCACTGTAAATCGTTTGTGTGTTCGGTAGACCAGATGCTAGATTGCGGAGAGATGTACTTTCTACTTCGGCACAAACAACTTGCTGGGCAGAATAAGCAACTAAAATATGGCAACTCCATCATAGCTACGAAACAATTATCGTCAAAATTTGTTGCCTGGTGTTCGCAACTTAGAACTGTCCTGATTTATACACCAAAATGTGCACACCTCCCCCTAATTAACATCAAGCATTATATGAAAATGTAATATTCAATATCGTTATTAAATTTTGGATGTAAATTGTTATGGTATCAAATATGTTTAAAATGGTCAGCATTTCATCATAGGTAGATAGTCACAAATCTTCCTTAATTATAAAAACTTTGTTTCCAAAACACAAATGAGCACTCCAGCTTTCGGAAAGAGATAAATTTCATTACAAAAATGTTTACACTGAAACTGTATTATCTTATCTATCAATTACAGGACTGCATAGCAGCAAGATATTGAATAACTCGTAATTTGTAAAACCTAAGAAAAACAGCTGTTTTAACGAGATGCTTTTGTTAGATTTTAAAAGACCAGAAAAAGAAAAAAAACGAAACACAAACACTAGAAGACAATCAACAGCGAAAAGAAGAGATATAAGTGGATGGACAAAAAATTTATGTCTTTAACACATACCCAGCAATGCTGCTAGAAATCAATGTGGATTTGTCCTGCCAGCACAGCGTAGTCCATATTTTCACACGCCCCATATCATCAGCTTTCTTTCGCCCTTTTTGGGCAGACGTTTTGGATGGTATATTCAGAGTGAGGACAGGGTTTTCTTGCTCGATGTTCCACACGCGAATGGTCTTGTCTTTTGAACCGGAGGCAAGAAGCAAACCATCACCTATGGATAGAAAGCAAGTATCTAGCTTAGTAAGAATGAATGGACGAATGAATGAATAAATGAATGAATGAATGAATGGATGGATGGATGGATGAATGGACGAATGAATGAGTGAGTGGGCGAATGAATGATGAATGAATGAATGAATGAATGAATGAATGAATGAATGAATGAATGAATGAATGAATAAATAAATGAATGAATATATGGACGAATGAATGATTGAATGAATGGATGAATGAATGAATGAATCAATGAATGAATGAATCAATGAATGAATGAATCAATGAATGAATGAATGAATGAATGAATTTCAGTAACTTATCTTTCTTGTAGAAGGTCGGTTGGCAAGACACTTATGCTGGTTAATATAATTCTTTCATAGACAGAGCAGACTTTTATTCAGGTTTAGATAAGCGACACGGCTAGAAAGGCTTTTCACGGTTAAATATTCTAAATCTGAAAATAGCACGGAAAAGTTGGAAATAAGCATAATAAAGCACTTTCGTCCGACACTTCTCAGAGCATATATGTAGGATAATGTCCAAAGGTAAGCAGAAAATTTAAATCCAGTAGCAAATACCCAGAATTATTCTTAAATTATTCTTAAATTTTCAATAAATTATTCTCTGTAAGCAGAGCTGAGCCATGGCATATGCTTCTGGGCTTTATATCTCTGGTGTGATGGCCGTATTCATCTTTTTTCCAAGTATCTTAATCATTTTATTCAAAAGGTAGATTCCAAGTATCAAAAAATTTAACAATATTAACGTAGCAAAACTTGTAGCTGAATTGTTTTTCTAAATTCTTAAACAATTGGTAACTTTGAAAAAGACCGCTTATTCAGATGTGCCTGCAGACGTATTTTGATTGGCATGGTTTGCCTGTGAGCCCCACTCACACACTTTAGCAAGGCCTGGTCTTTACCTTTCAAAATCACTGATATTTTCTCCTCCAGTTATTCATGAAGGTTTCTCATGAAAGTTTCTCTTCGCTAACTTTCAGATGCAAAGAAAAGAGTGAGCCTGAACTGAAGCCATCCATTTCACAGTAACAGAAAAAAGCAGCCTTTTTTCAAGATTTTCTTATTATTGTGCTTTTATGCAAAAATGCCACAACTAACCATATATCACGTTTTTCTAAACTCACCATTGGTTTGAGTAGATACTGGCTGCCAAACAACTGAATGGACTTCATCTAGATGACTCTTGTACATTTGAAGAACCTCTTGCCTTTTCATGTTTACTACAATGACATGGCCATTGGTATAGCTGTTAACAGAAAATTTCCCTTGATTCAATATTGAAAACAGTAAAAGGAAGTTAAGTGACACTTTATCCTCTATGGAATTCAATTCAATCTAAAATTCTGTAGCAATTGTATACATATCCAGTTAATTGACTTTTCCTAAACAGTCCATTACAAAACATATTATTGATAAGTTATGTTATATTTTTTAGCTACATCTTTCAGGTTTTTTATTCCAATTTTTGTTCAATGTCAGTTAAAAATGACAGTCAATAACAAAATATAATTGTTATAAATTGCGCAGTAATTACCCTACAGCCAGAACTGACTGCTGTAATTTAGTTGCATCCATACACATAATAGCCACTGGTGATGGATTCCACGAAGAAGATTCACTTTTGACATAGTTCCAAGTTACCAGCAATCCCTTTTCATCACCTGGATGCAGAGGATCATTATAACATGGCGGGGATACCACAAAACACAAATGATAATGAAGACATGATTGAAGACAGCAAACCTGAATCTAACATTCCAAATTTGTCCCTGATTTAGTTTCATGGAAAGCAGTTTTTTTTAATAAAAAA
The DNA here is from genome assembly GCF_013076305.1 of Rhopilema esculentum. Next base: position 5,488,699 of record NW_027019365.1, on the reverse strand, counting down.
AGATTTTATTACTAGTCAACAAATGGTAATGTATTTGTTTCAAAGACAGTGATACTGTCTCAAAACAATCAAGGTTGCATTGCTCATTGGGTCCTTCCTTGTAATATTTTGCTATTCTGTTCTGAATACAGTATCATATTTCCAGAGTATGGTTATACTATTGACTACAAAAAGTTTTGTAACCTTTTTTAAAAAATTCCCCCCCCCCCTCTTCTATATCATATACTGCCAGCAGAACAATCGTGAAGACAGAACAAGATGCTATTTAAATCAAAAGATGAGTTAACAGTCTGATGTTAGATATTCTTCTATACATTATGCCATAATAAATTGTGGTACATGAATGGAAAATTTTGCTTTGATCATTACCTACCAGATATAACTGTGTCATTTGCAGGAGAAACTATAGAAGATATCTTTGCCTAAAGATAAATTCAATGCTAGAAAATTAAAATCACTTAATTTATTAAAATTCCTAACAGAAAACTAAAATGAATTCTATTATGCATTGTCTCTGTCATACAAGCATTGTCTCTCTCATAATTAGCAGCAACAAAACATTGTTTCCGTATCAGTCAATCACAGCAACAATCTCACTCTTATGTAGAAGATGCAACCAACCTATCAACAGGACTGACAACAAAAGCAGTGCTTTTTATTTGTTCCATTTTGAAATTGGGCATGAAAATTATGATTTTTTTATGATTAAAAGACAATAACACTCACCTGATGATTCTTCTGCTCTGCAACTATAGTCATGCTTGCATTGATATCAATGATTCGGACAACTCCATCTTCACCCCCACTTCCAATACATGACCTGCCAGAATTCTCAGATGCCATCCAACACAATGAAGTAACCCTGTCTTTTTGTAACTGGAAAGATTTTCTGAATGCTGGAGAATTTCCAGTAATATCAAATACATATATCTGATTTCTTGCAGCAAATGCATACATCCCATGATCATTGCTTGCAGCTGCAGATGAGCAGTACCAATTTGGAGAGGCAGGTATGACCAGTTCATCTCCCATCTTAACCAATTATTTGTGTTCTTAAAACTTGAATTGAAAAATACACAAATTAACAAAAATGACTATTTATGAGAGATTATCAAGTTTAATTTGTATTGAGTTTAATTGAGTTTAATTGGTACTTGCATAGAGGGTTGAAGCAAATTTGAAAGATAAATTCAATGCCGCATAAAATCTTTTGCATAGTCAATGTTGGCTGTAAATAATGTTAGGAAATGTTAGTTTCCTTCTTTGAAACCAATTGTAAATGAATTTGCACCAGTTTGAAGTGTATGTCAGATTTTGAGAGGGTCTTGTCTGTGCAAATAAGCAGCAGCACAGGTGTGAATGAGCAGAAATCTTCCCAAGTAATCTTCCCAGGTGTGCCAGCACTATAAACTTTCCTAGCATAGGATTCAACAGACCTAGTAATAAGGTGGGCACTTAATGCTACCATGTCTGCATATAAGGTGTGTCATTACCATGCTCTGCATACTGGAAAATACATAGCCTATTCAAGAGCAAGGCTTTGTTTATATAGAGAAGAGGATAATTGTTTAAAACAATGGAAAGCGGAAGAAGCTGGAGGGGCAATTGCCCTCCTAGTTAGTATGCTAAAAACGGTCCTGGGAATATGTCTAGACGAAATCCAGTATTTCGAAGATTTGTCACAATTGCATAAACCAGAGTGCTATCTTGTGTTTGACATTCTCCCCAAACTGGGCAGTAGATCTTGGTAGGGGAAAGGGTTTCCAAGTCTCACTCTTGTCCAAAGTTCATACTGATTCTTTCATCTTGTTCCAAACAATAAATGTTCACAAACAAAAACAACATCAATTCAACGCTAAAATAAGGTGAACAGTAAGCCTTTCAAACTAAGATGCACAATTAAACCTGCAAAGCGAATTTGATACTGGGTAGCGTGCGATTTCAGCATGCACATGAAATACACCTTTCAACCCCCATTTTCGTAAGATCAAGATGTGTTGTACATACAGTAACGCAAATGAATGGCATAGTTCATTTGAGATTGAATTATATAGCAAAACTATGGTAAAAAAAATGCATCATTAGGAAGCACAAATCAACAAGAGAGTACCTATTCTTGAAACTTCCAGCTTCACTCTATGCCATGCTAAACGAAACTGTCACGTTTTTCAATTTGTGACTCCCGCCATCTTTTTGAACTTCTAACCGAGGCTTGATGTTGTTGCTGTTTTTGGAACCCATGCTAGGCCATATTGTGTCCGAACTGCTGTAGTTATATTTTTGCTCGTAGCTTATGGCGCTTGAATGATTGTATTCATTTACAATAAACATGTTTTTCAGAGAAAGTCTAGTTAATACACAAAGGTATGTACATTAGATGTTAAGGGCTAGTGAAAATTCCAAGGGATTCATAGATAGAGGGAAAGTATTTACTTCCACTTGCAAGTTTTTAGCCAGGGATCTTAGCCAAGTAACAAATTTGTGACTTATTATTGGCTTATCTTAAAAACTTAGCAATATCTTGTCTTAGTTTACTATGTTTGTATGGGCTATCCATCAAGATGATGAAAAGGGCATTGCCAATTTAGCAGTATTACAGCTAAACATGTTATTGTTATCAAGCTTTAGAGATCTGCAATATTTAAAAATTTATTTTAATTGAAAGCAAGAAGCATGTTTTTCTACAAAAATGATAGGGCATTTATATATGAAAAGGCGGAGATTTTCGTAGATATTTTGGCGGCAAGTTTATATCTTAACCCATTTGAATTAATTAGCCTTTTTAAATTGACGCCAAATTAAGAATGTTGGTACCATCTTAGTGGACCATGCATTTTTTAGTTTAGTTGACCAGTTTATCTGTCATTTGTAGAGCATCAGCATTTAAACATAGCACTCGCTTTTGTATGATAATGATAAATAACATTTATTCACTTAGAACAGTTATTTTAATATTAACATTGGCTAGCGAAATTATTTATAGCACAGTGATTATTTTTAGGTTGGCATTAGTCAATAAAATATTGACAAATCAGTGCAAGCGATGGCTGTCACAGATTTCAATTACAAGAGCTGTCTTTGGAATTTCTGAGGCAGAGCGTAAACGAGATGAGTCAATACCAGATCCTCCACCATTGGTAATAATAAGCTTTGATTTTATATAAAAAAGTATCATATATTGTTTATTTGTTAAGTATTGACAATGGTTGAATGAGTTTAACATTCCTTCCCCGGTGGGTTATATGTTAAACCAAGAATATTTTTTTACTTTCAGAGAATTTATCATTGCAAAAGGGAAGTTAGAGGAATGCCAAGGAAATTTAATATGGTTGCACATCAGGTATAATAGATTTCTAGAAACAATCCTTTGAAATCTAAAAATAAATATATATTTAAGACCATTAAAATAAATTGAATTGAAAATTCATTGTGATATTAATGGCTAAAACCAAGGTATTGTGATGAAAGCTAACCAAAGAAAGAACAAGCCAAACTACTGCTAGCATGTGGTTTAAAGCATGTCACCATATTCTTTTTTTCCCCACTTGCCAAGTTTATCCAGATTCGTGATTCTGATACTGTTGAAAATGACACCTTTGATTCTTTGAAAAAGAATTTGCTCTGTGAAACAAGTAATTGCTTCAAATAAAAATGGTACCTTTGTATTCAAATATGGCACCTTTCAAATTCTTCAGATCAGAAGACTGCCAGTAGATGAAGCCATACAACAAATGAAGTTTTCAAATAAAAAGACAGCAATAACAGTCAGAGAGGTATCTTTTTATCAATCCTGAACAGCTCTCAAAGAGCACCTTTCAAATTAGTAGACATTACAATGTTTTATGCCTGTTAATTTACTATTTTATGTCCCTGGTTTTTATTGAGCACTCACGAAGAGGCAGTACCAGTAGTGGAATTCACAAAAACAATTATCAAACTACTTAAACTTGCTGGTAGCATTATGACTGTTTCCAAACTATGATGATTAATATTGTGTATTTGTTAAGAAAACAAATTGCTCGTAGGATTTTAAGGTCAGGCCCTGGGTGTCTGGTTTCATTTCGGTTTACTGAATAACTAAGTATGATTAATGACAGATTGCAGAAGTTTAGGTGACAACCCAATTTAAATATCCTCCTAGACTCTTGAGGAGGCACAGCAAATGGCAGTTGAAAAATACAATGTCAAGGATAAATCAAACCTTTGGGTTGGTATGTACCATAAATATTTATGCTCACTTTTAAAACTTGCTATTTCTATTTTAAAAAAGCACAATTGAAAATAATGTTTATAAACCTTTAACTAAGGGTAAAGTTAATGATTATACTGTTCAATTATCAATGTTTCAAATAGAAGTAGAAATTTGAAGAACTTTTCTTGCATTTATCTGTTCATAATATCTTCAAAATATTTTATCTATGATTTATATTTCTTTACAGAGCAGGCATATGTTGGGCGAGCTCATCACATGAAACAGATTAAATATCATGCAAGAGGAAAATTTGGAAGAATGAAAATCTACTTTAGCAATTTCTTTCTGATACTTCAAGAGGGCCCAGCTCTAGAGAAAAACAAAAAGAAACAGAGAAAACACCTCACTGAACTACAGCAAATTAAAAAACATCCTTTTCATATTATAAACTCCTTATCTGCCTTTTAGTATCCTTGTGTCTATGGTAATTTTTGGTAGATGTCAATGCTTCTTGTTATTGTTTAAACAAATAAATTTATATCCATTTTATTTGCATTTATTACTTTTATGCAAAGTGAATCTTTGCATAATATTACTTTTATTACTGTTTCTGCACATAAACACGACTTGGAAAAACTAATCCTCAAGGGATCACAAGGGCATCCTTTTTGCATCTTATGACACATGTTTGATTACCACAATCCATTTTGCCCAAATTTTAAAGGTTTATGATTACTTCCAGATTTTTAAAAATAATGAGACACATTGAGATTTCCCTTAGAAAAATGGCTTTGGCCACTTGTTTGCATGTCTGATATTTCTTTGCCAATACACAGGATTAAAACAATGTGCTAAAAATCAAAGTATTTTGATAATTCAAACACTGGCTCAAAAAAGAGCAAAGAGGTACAAGCAGTATTGAAGCAAAATATATGAAATATTGGCTAACGGTCATTGAAATTAGAAATGCCGAAATGCAGAAACTGAAGAATGTCAAAAAAATTGATTTTCATTAAAAGCAAAAATTTTTAATTGATTTTCCATCAATAGTTAAATTTCAAGATTCTAACATAACATAAATTTTTAATACTAAGAATTTATATATTTGAGCTGATGGTTAAATAACACATTCACTATTAACTAAATTTTTATAGAACTAAAATTGAACTGGAAAAAAATTAATAATTTTAATTTTCATATTGTCATTTTCATTTCTAAATATTAACTTGTGCATTTCTTGTATACCCCATAAAAATTTGTGTTGGGATAGTGCATTTAAAAGTTTCTAAACAAACCATGGTCACACATTTCAGCTTATTTTTTCTAACTTGCAAAATATAAACTGGGTAGGCTTTTTCTAAACTTATTATAATTTTTGCAGGGGAATGTTCAACACTGTATATAATAATTGTTGTAAGAGTCGTTTGCTAGTGAGCAGGGAGGGGGTTTCAAATTTAAAACTTGCTCATTTTCTGACTAAGTTAAGTTGGAATGATATCTAACTTTGAGAAAATTACTTTTACTTACTTAGTTGAGAAACAATATATTATGCAAAAGGGTACCGTTTATTATTTTGAGAACCTTCCCAGTGTGTTAATAAGAGTTCCTTCTCTTTAAATTCACCTTATTGATCTAGACTAAACCTCTGATCTAGACTGATCTAGATTTACCTTATTACTATTCGGATATCTATTACTTACATATAATTAGGAAATTAGACAGGGATCTATTACTTGCATATAGAAAACTGGAGCTTCTTCACAAAATTACCCATTAAAATCTCAAACCTGCAACATTTATGCAAATCACAATGTTCAAAGAGATCGAGTGTCCTCCTTAACTGCACAAACAAATTAAGATGGCAATCTGCTAGAAATACATTGCATTGCATCTTGATTAACTAAGATACTGTACAAAGGACCCTTTAAATTTGTTTAGCTAGTATGCCTAAAAATAAATTTAAGAGGAATACAGCATATGCAAATGTCTGTTTCTAGCATTTCTTCTAGCAGGAAAATCTTAAACGTTCAATGAAAAAATCTACCTTTCAAGAACATTGAACTGAAATAATTTTCTGAAAAAATTCTTGGTAGAAAAACTACAATTTCTGAAAAAGTTGATTAAAACATTGAAATGCCCTAATTATTGGAGCCTTCAGACCACAATAATGGCTAATAATTTCTTCAGAAACCCACAAGAAATTTTGACATTCTTTCTTCACTTCAAACCTAGTCAATAATTATGAGACTCTTTGAGGGGGTAAAAAAGTATAAAGATATACAAAAATAGATACCCCAAACTAGGTAAATATATCCTTTGCTTGGACAAAAACGAATCGCACAAATATCTACAAATATTGATAATCCTAATTAACAATTTTTTGCCTGTGTTCTGAGTCTCAAAATGGGTTCTACTTGGATTACTTGGTAACCTAATTGAAAGGAGGTATACCGTAAAAGCTCTATTAAGCCCCCTCTCTCTATTAAGCCTCTCTCTATTTAACTAGAATTTTAAAAAACATTCATGCTCTGACCAGTCCCATCAAAATAGCATCAGGAAATATCTTTCTGGATATTTATGGAGAGTTTTATACTATTAACCACATCCATACAGTAATATCTGGAATGAGAAATTTAATATGGCAAAAATTGTGTTTCAAAAATGTTCTTGGCTGTGTTTGAGAATAGGTGTTGGAAATTTTATTTCACTGCACTTAAAGCAAAAATCTAAATATTGTGTAACTGGGTAGGGGATGGATGGGTTGGAAGTGAGAGGTAATATCAGCTTTGAGACAGACTTCTGTAACAAGAAGTGGCATTATATATAAAGGGGCCACCTTTCAGTAAGAAGCGATTGGCAACTGGAGATAATAGAGCCAACATTCTAAACAAAGACCTTCAAGGCATGCTGAAGAAATTAACATTGAATACCTGATCTTGATTCAATCTGTTCAAATGAAGAATATAAATAAAGATACACTATTTGTTTTGACTGATAAAACAGCTTGCATCACTGCTACTGTGTTATATGTTTTACAAGATTATGTGCTGAAATAAATACGGTATATGAAGACAACAACTACCTATCTCAAGCCTTCAAAACACTAAATCGAAGAACTAGCAATTAAAACTGCACCACAAACGAATAACATTCTACCCAGAAAAATTAGAAAGCCTAATTCAACAAATTAGATATAGTTAATACAGGTTAATTCACCTCATAATCAAATTTTTATCTTTGGTTGACATGCCATACTGGGTATTGCAACTCAGTCAGTAGAAACTCCCTGCATTTCTCTTTCAGCAATAAAATCCCAAAGCCTAGAAGAAATATAAAATACAGGGCATATTCTTACCAAAAATAAACAAAGCCTACTTAAAAATCCCAACTATCTAATTTAGATCTACAAGACCATGGAAGTTGTTCTCTCAGAGAACATTATTAAAAAACTATAGGAGTGCATTGAAGAATTTTTGTCAAGAAGTATGTAATTATTGATGAGTGAGGGCATTTCTTTCTTTAGACCTCAAATTATAACTACACTAGGGTATCAAAAGTATTGCACCACCTTGCTCAAAATGGCGGCACATTTTGTCAACTTATTGACAATAAAAAACATTTGGATGCATGATTTGCGTGAAATAGGCGTATTTCATAGTGGATTTCAGCGGGAAAAGTTTGAAAATTTTGTTGACGACATAGAAAACATGAAAACAAGAAATGTTCAAATCATGTAAAATCATTTTTGTTTGCAAAAATGTAGACCATGCCTGAGGGAGAAAGATACTCAAATAAGAGGCGAGTCGCTAAAAAATATTTCCGGGGAAGTGGTCTTTTAGTTTTGAAAAATTGTTGACCAAGTTAGTTGCAGCCATATAACAGCTGTGAGAAATCAAAAAAAGGTTTTTCGAGAGTGTTTCAGTAGTAAAGAAGCAGAGAAGTGGATGACCAAAAATAATTTAAGTTAGAGGGGAGAAACATTTTATTTGTCACTTCACTGTGTTTACACCAAGAGACACTAAATGACATGAAACTTAATGCTGAGCAAGGTTTTGCAGCTCAAAATCCGTCCAGACAAAATAAAATTGTGTTCTGCACAAATGCAAAATGAAAAGTTACCTGAGTAAAAGGAAACCATTTTTACAAAGATTTATTTCCAACCAAGAAAAATTAAAGTTTTGCCATGACCAAAATCAAATCCAGTTTTTAACATGAATAAAAAAGTGTGTCTTCATATTAAAAACGTGACAAAACATGGTCCAAAAGGTCGTCCAAAAGGCAGATAATCATTTATTGAAATAATTTTTCAGGCCTAATATGAAATTCCACAGGAATATGTTGCCTAAATAAATGCATCCATTTCAAGGAGGCTAATTGTGGTTTCAAAAGTTTGCGGTTACCCATCAAAATACTGAAATTTGAAACTGTTAAAAGACATTTGTTACTGTTATTTTTTAAACAACTGCTCTAAATAAATTTAAATGTTGATTAGTGGCCGTTTCATTCAAGACCCATTTCCATTCGCCTCTTAAAAGCACAATTAATTCACATAACAAAAGCTTTCTACCATTCATGCACCATTTCTCCTCCATTGAGGTGGTACAAACTTTTGATATCCTAGTTTATTTTGGAGAGATAAGGTTCATTATAAAGATATTCTACCTGGACATCATATTAGAATGAGTTACAATTTGAAATTGAATCATTTTTTTATTTTGTAAAGGGGTACCTTTGGGACCTAACTACTTTGGCATTTCCATCAGAATCTTCACAAAATCGCATCTTTGGCTTCTCTTTTTCTTCTAGTCTTCCATCACCATATGCTATGGACAAAACCAAGAATTAAAGTGACTAAGGAACAAGACAACCTGTAACTGACGAAAGGCGTAGGCAAATGTGGTGCTGGTTGATAGAGGATGGTAAGGTAATAGGCATGGTATAGCCAATGAGAAACTCTTGAGACCATCTCTTGTCAAAAATGTCAAAGCCAAATTCCAGGGTGTTACTGCCGGGTGCAACGCTAGGGTGATGTGGGGGTGTGTGTTGAAAATTTATTTATTCGGCTCCTCTTACATTCACAACTTTTATTCCAACTGTCCCAACAACAGGACTTTGTCCCGACATTTGAGAGACTACATCCTGATTTAAAGAAAATCTGTTACAGCATCATGAAATTGATTAAACCATCAACGATGCCAAGAAATTGATTAAAACCATTTTTCTACCTGAGGGTATTACTTCTGAGTGTAAGGTTTTATTGTACCAGTTATAATGCCAAAGGCTTATGCTATCTCGGTAGAAATGGTTCCTATTCTGTTTAATGAATGAATGAAAGAATTTGATTCCCAAATCCTGCTCACAAAATTTGCCAATTCCTGATTCCCGACTAATGATGATTCCCACTTCCCTGAAAATCGCATTGGGCACCCTTTGTGGTCATCTTGATGACTGCCCCTTTCCAAAAAGTCTCTGCATACGGCCTTGCGCCCCATTCTCTATTAAGTATTTCATCGCTGTGATCATTATTTTGTTGAAGGAAAGTAGAAGGCTCACATTTAAAAGACAGTGTCTATTAGTTAACTAAAGTTTGTGCAGTTATTCTAAAGTGAGGGTGAAAGTAGGGGACGAAGGTTTGGTTATTAACCGGCAGACTTTCGTCGATCAACAGCCTCTAATAAAATCCCTGATATAAGCCCATTTCAAACTTTTTGGTTAAGATATTTTTTTAAATTTCTGCTATTCCTTAAAAATCAGAAATATGAGAATAAACAGAGGGGATCTTCAAAACGGGCCCACCTTCAAAATAATCTAAAAAAATGAAAAACTTTAGTTACAAATTTGTTGAAAAATCATGAAGACAACAGCATTGATCCTTAAATGACGTTTATTGAGATGTAGAAAAACAATTGATTAACGAGAAAGAGGGTTCCTTCTTTTTAGATCTTGTTGCTTTGTTTTCATTTGATCAATAAATTTCCTACTTGGCAACCTGGCACTTGACACCCCTACTCTTAACAAATTTGTCTTGCACCGCCCTGGTTATTTCCCCAGGCAAATCACAAAAAATATGACAATCCTTTTGAGGTACAGAATTTAAAAATGGCTATGAAAATGCAAACATTTTGAAACATGTTAAAAAACTTTTCGTCTGACACTCTTCAGAGTATAAAACATCATAACATAGATCAAAAGCTCTACGCTAGGAAATATATATACCCAGTTGTGGATCAAAATAGGCCAATCAAAAACGCAAGCATACGAGGTTACCCAATCACTGCTGCTTGCCTATTGAGAATGTTATGAAAGGAGTCCTAAGGTGAAAACTAACTCCTTCTGTCAACCTACACAATAGTCGTCTTTCGATGTTTTTCAAGAGTGAATTCAGAAGAAATTGATTTGATAAAATTATTCACATGGACATCTAAAAAACATTAAACTTCACTTTCAACTTGGATTCAGTTATCCCCCTACATATTTCACTGACCCTAAAATATCCTGATGACCCTAACTGCACTTAACGAAGAGCCTTTTGACAACATTAAAGAGAAAGGACTACCATTGAACTGTTACTCTAACTTAGACTGTTGCTTACCATGGCGATAGAAACAGCTAGTTCCAAACGGACAATCACCAAGGCCTTTGTCAAAATACTTGCAATCTTTCGCACTGTCAAGAAAACAATCAAGGATACGTATATAGAGAGAAACAAGCAAAACTCACGGAAAATTTACCAAATCTGGATGATAAAATTGTTAAAAACCTTACTTTCAAAATCCAGACGATAAATTTTCTATCATCTGTAAAATTCAGCAAAAATGTTATCATCACAAAAAAATGTATCTCAAAACAGTGGGCATATGACTTTGTCTTAGAATATTCTTGCCTCTTACAATTTAAGATAATTAGACTGATCAAGACGGGCAGCGATATTTGCCCCACAATTGTGAAATGTGTCTAGTAACTAAAAAAAGCAATTTGCAGAAACCTGGGTTTATATAAATCTTAAGAAAAAGCAAAGAAAAAGTAGCAAAGATCGATTTTTGGTAAAGCACTCAAAGCAGTAGAAAATTCTCAAATTTTTCGCAACTCTTTGTATGAAGACAAGAATATCAAAATATCTTAAAATACCTTAATGCTTTTGTATAATCTTCTATTAAGCTTTGCTTCTCTATAGGGTCATCAATCCAAATCTCACTCTGCATACACAACAAAGGAAATATTAAGACAATCATTATTCGATAACCAAGTTCAATAGAAGCTTAGTTGAGGTCTTCGTAGAGACTTTAACATACTAGATAGTTCTTTAGATCGATTGAATGCAAATGATAAGCAAAGATTAAAATAAGCAAATAAGCAAAGATTAAGATAAAAGAAATTATATACTACAGTTGTGCTTCTAGATGGAAGATCACTGATTTAAAAGGAAACACTGATAAAGAATCATCATGAAAGCTAAAATGGTTCAACTGAATTTCATCCTACCGGAATTACAAATCCAGAATTAACTCTGCAGATAGGGCATGCTCTAAAATTGGAGAAAAAAGTATGTTTAAAGATGTCTGCAGGTCGTGGGGAAGGCATACTTAGTTCAAAAAGTGATGATAAACACGTGATTAATATTTTTAAATTAGATGGTAATTTGAAATTAATATTTCTTTTGACTCAACATACTAATTATGATTTAATTGGAAAGAGCAGGAACATAGGGTACTGTAAGTATTTTTCACCAGAAAATTTATATCAAGGTGTGGTACGAAGGTAACGTGTATGGAAGAAAGCTATGAAATTCAGCGACCGCTATGACAACAGCAATAGCCCAAAGGTGTGACAGAGAAGGATATAGCGATTTATCCCCCAAATAGTGCAAAAAAGTGACATGCAAATTTGATGAAGGGTGTAATTTATGAAGAAGGTGAATATACTTTATGAGATGCTCATACACAGAGGAGATAAATCGTGACATTCTTAAGTAGGTCTAAAAACAAGACTAAAGAAGCAAACGATCATCAGATGCATTTTACGTACTTGACTTCTTTTTTGCCTCCTGATGACTGCCGCCATTTTCGAATGCATTGCAAACAAAAGGTGTGATTACAGTTTTCTAAAAAAATTTAAAAGAGATGATTATTTTTTTGGAGCCAAATTTAATGGGATTATTTTGCTTCTATTTTTAAAGTAGTTATGAAGGCTAAATAAAAGGGAAAGGAAACTTTAATATATAGGCCAAAATTTCCCTGAAGCGATGCTGATGCTTTCGATTTAGATTATGTATGCAGTGAAACGGGGCAAGAATTCTGAATTATTGGTTGGAATGCATTGTAAAAAGCCACAGGTTTTCTAAATTGATATCTGAAAGGTGGCTTGTTCAAAGAGTATTGTCTACAATGATTGTTAAACAGGTAAAGAATTGAGCAATTTGGACAACTGCTCATAACATTACCCTCTAGTAAGGTAATGCGTAGAAAAGCATATTGTGTTCATATAATAAAATGACAATTAGCCATATTTTCTACCGAGAATGGAATGGTAGAAAATCGTTAATTTAAGGTAGCGATTCACCCTTCTCCTCGCATTTCCATTCTTTAATCGTGGTCAATCTCCTTGCTGGTTACTTTATACAAAATCAGACTTTTAAATGACATTTACAAAGGAAATGTGTGGTGTACATACCAAGAATCCCAAATCTTTGTTCTCCAAAACTTTCTCGCTCAAGAACAACGTCCATACAAATGCAACAGCTAACATTTTCACTCCTTTACAAACATAAAAAACAAGACACTAGTAAAATATTAAACTTTTCAAGCATTTAAAGCTCATAAATAAAAAAGCAGCAATCATTTCATCTTTATACAGGCAACTAATTTTAACAGAATGATTGTTGCTACCCGATATGCCACACAATCATGTCCTTGGTGAGAGCTCAATTTACGTGAAAAATAAATTGATACTAAAGATATGTCTAGACGAACAGGACTTGTGATAATACTATCATTTGCAGAAAAACCCTGGCCCACTAGCAAGAGTCTCGTACTAAACAACCTCGGCCAACCACAATGCATCTGGCCAACGGCAAAACAGCGTCCAGACAAAACAACTCCTGAAGAACTCTTTGCAAATACAAGTCATTATAAAGCACACATTACTCTGAAAACTCTTGGACTAGCACACTGTTTTTCACTATGAAAAAATGCCTTACGATTTTACATCCTGGCAGACAAAAAACGACTCAGTGATTGAAAAACAGAGGTCTTCATCCTTACCTTTCAAAACACCAAGACCACCTTGCAAAAACGATCTGTATTATCACAAGGCTAGCAGTCTTGTTCAAAAACAGTTTAAAACCGATTTCCACATATTTGCTAGAAATCTTGTAAGAAATATGTTTTCTTCCATTTATAATCCTTCAGGAATTTAATCACTATGCTGCAAGTTATATATTTGAAACTTACTCATAGGTAGGTAAGTATTATTAAAAAAAGACTTATTCACCCCAGGACAATCACATACCTTTGAATAGCAAATGAATATTCCATATCACGTTCTTGGTTGTCTAAACAGTTCCTCCTATGTTCTAGACAAGGTAAAAAAATCCATAAAATTTAAAAAAGGATTGATATTCACAACAAAGTTGTGCCATCAGAAAAATTTTAACATAGACAAGTTGTGCAGATATATTTTAAATTTTACATAGACAAAAAACTATAAATATGATGAGACAAAAATAGCAAATATACATAAAGTGACGAAGACATACATTTTACAGACAGTTACAGAAAAAAGGAATGTTTTCGTACCTATTTGTTGCTCTGGATCTAATGGGTTTAAGCACTGCCTGTCACAAATGTCACATCGAAGTCCATGAACATAATGGCAGCTACAACCAAAATATTCAATCACACACTTAAGTTTTGCACAAAATTTGTATGGAAACTTTGATGCTTGATGTATAAATGTCTAGCTTGTGAAAAACTAGAGCTCTGTGTTGAAAATGCAAGAAACTTTAAGTTGCAAAATATCAAGTTAAGGACATGATATATATTGAATGCCACAAAGTAATCGTGAATAATGCTATTTAAATAAAGGACCATGTTCCGGAACCCTGCATAAAAAGATTGAGATCTGATATGCATAAATATAGCGCTGAAATTAATAAGTTCTTCTAAAGAATCAAATAAAAAAATATATTCTTTTTCTAGATACAAGTAATGATTATCTAAAGCTGTGACATGAAACGTTTAAATACAAAAAATGGAATGATATGATGATTTTCACTATACCTGTCACCATATGGGCATTCTCTTACAGCAGCAAAAGGGCACATCTGTAAGATATTTGCAAAAGTTATGAATCACTCAAAAATGCATAAAAGTTTTTAATCCAAAAGAAATGCCACTAAATAGCTAGAAAATATCTAAAAAGAACTTCTGAATTTGGACCCCATAACCTGAATGGGGCTAGAAAAATTCGTCAAATTCTTTTGTACAAAATTTTTGACCTCAGATTCCGATTGAGAGCAGTGATTTTAGTCCACTTGGTAGTTTTCCTTATGGTATTGCTCACCATATTGATATCACAACAACCTAAAGATAACAATTTTATAAGGGATCTGACTGTGATTGGCGAGTAGGGGGGTAAAGTTTCCCCATGAAATGATTTTTGCGGTCAAATCCCTTATAAGTTTTCAAACTTCATTCCTTCGTAAAATCTAAAAATAAAAGTGCAAACAATATGAAGAATATTACCCCACCTAAAATTATGGTGAGAAAACCAAATCCGAGCTTAAAAAAGTCCCAGAATCAAGTTTTGAGAAATTTTCAAAACGAAGTCGTAAGTCGAACTTGTGTTTTGGCTGAGAAATGGCCACATAAGCACTGGCCCTTCCTCATCAAACCTCTAACTTGGTCTCAGCCAAAATAACTGTATTCTGTTAGCAAATAATCATTAGCCATATCTCATATGATTATTTTTAAGATAATTAGCTGATTTGGCAATTTTTATAAATATTTAATGGTGTTCTTGGTGTTCAACTCTGTAGGCAGTACCATTAAAAATCCATTATGAGACCATCAGACAACTGAATGAAAATCAGTTGATCAATATTTACCAGATGTGATATCTCTTCTGGTGTCAGCTCAAAACTTGACGCATCCTGGAATGCAGCATCACTGTGGTCATCTTGAGTGGTGTCTGTTTTTTCTGGTGTTGTTTCCTGTGCCAACAAAAATAAGGAGCTATGGTAACAAAAAATGTTTTCTCACGTAAACAGATAGTTAATTGTGAAACATCTTAATAAGCATCGATTACTTAAAAGAGCTTTAGATATGTTCTTAAAAATGCTAATTTAAGATTGAAGTCAAGCAAATAGAAATAGAACAGCTATTTATATAACACTATACAACTTGAAATTTTACAAATCCTTTTCCAATCATAAAACTAGAAATTTTTGCTAACTAACATCAATAATAAATGTCTTTGTATTCAGTCTTATTATTTTATTAAGCAGATTTTGTCTAATTCATACACATTTTTTTTCTAATGCTCTCATTAGCAAGCAACATGGTGCAAATTGACAGAATTGTACCTCGTCTTGCAGACTGTCTTGGGCACTCAGAGTTCTGTGGTGTTTTTTACCCTAAAACAGATAAAATAGTAGGATTAGGATATGGTTGGTCAACTTATAAAAATAAGGTGCTTTTCATTGCTTTAATGGATGAATTTCACTTCAGAAAATAAGCTAGAATGAAAACATTTGGTAAGCAACTGGCAGCATTTGGGGAAAAATAAAAGCATAGGAAGTGGAAAATACAGTATAAAAGTAATTGAGTACTGGTTGAATTAATTAGTACTCCGGACAATTTTCATTACAATTAATGTTGATCCGAAAACAGCAGTAAAAATATTTTTATATCAAAGACACTGGTTTCTTCCTAAAATTGAAACAGCTAGAAAGTCTTTACGCAAAGCAAAAGAAACACTGCAAATGCTTTTCCTGCTGCAGAAAATGTATACCTTTCCTCCCTAAGCAAGTAGCCAAATATATGTTGTTAAATCCAAGGAGAATTAGATACTCAGATTTTCAACTTTTCGAAAAAGTGAATCGGATAGGCAGATACCATCAGACAAGATTATTTTTTGTAGAGACACGTTTAAGTGCTAATGATCACCTTGATGGTATGAAAAACTAGTTAAGAATGTTATGTGCATATGCAAGAGGATCAATTTTTGGTGAAAAGGTAGGATCACTTACTGGTTCAAACACAGGAGCATTCACTATCCACCAGTCAGAAGGTTTCACCTCCTTTCCTGCTTTTTTTTCTTTTAACACATCTGGCACCTTGTACAAAACTTTTTCAGGCTACAAAAATGCACAAAATAATGTAGGTATAAAAGTTTACATAGGATATGCCTAGTACCAAAAATGTTGCTACAAATCTACACTTACTTTCTGGCAAAATCTGCAAAAGAGTTGCATGGCCTAAAAACGGCAAGCTTGCATGACCTTGGCACTTTTTTAGAGATGTCCAAACAAATTCAATTTTTAGATTCGCATTTGCATAACAAAGAAATTTACAAATAAAATTACAAAATCAAACTATTAAGTCTCAAATAAAGTTTAATGAATCAACAAAAATGTTACAATTTCATGAAATTATTGAATTTACTCAAGCTACTTTTAAGGCTGCATAGCACTAAAGGGAAAGCCACAGTACATCGTCGGCAACGATATATTTTTGCTTTGAGAGAGCTTTTATTTTATGAAGCTGGAAAACTTGTATTTCTAATGACTCTCTTCGCCATGTCTTTGCTTGTGTTCTCAAATTTAGCTTTATTTGTACACGACAATATAATGTCTGGTGTGGATTCAAACCTTTAACTTCACAGTTTTCTCAGAAAGGACCTTTCATCCCTCTGCGTCATAATTTTTTTTTGGTCTACCAACCCTTAGCAAATTTTTTACTCTTCTTGTGATAAAAAACTTTTTACACACCAGAAAAGCTGCACTCATTGAGCAGCCAAAAATTGATGCAATTTCACAAAATCCATTTGCTTTATTTTAGTAGAAAGCAATTTGCAAGCACTTCTTGTAACTCAGTTCTTGATTTTTAAGAACTCCCATGCTTACGTCTCAAGGCCTGTATAAATTTTATGGCTGTTGTTTTGTGAATTGTTTGGCGTACATAAAAAGCATCAAAACATCAACAAATGTCTTGCAAAAATATCATGGAAACAGCTGTCGTACTTTTTAGATGAAAAAAAATGTTTTAAAAAGTATTTCCAAATTTGTTGCATAAAATGTCTATGAAAATTCCATGTTTGTCCCAATACTTTTTGAGCATAAGTGTATAAGAAATTATATTACAAAACATTAAACAGGATATCAATATATCAAAAAGTCAGATATTACGTTGTGGTGAACCATTCTCATTAGAATTCTGTTTATATGCATTTTCACATCTTTTTATTGTTCACACATAATTACCATTGTTTTATTGCATTTTAAATATTCTTTGTTGTTTCATATTGTACTGCACATTAACTCATATCGATGAAATCAATTTAGTTTATGTTAGGGGTGGGAATGGGGGGGGGGGGAC